>JBBKCR010000006.1:14314933-14327362 GCA_037577295.1 Ladigesia roloffi | reverse complement strand
CTTGGGGTTAAGGGTCTTGCTCAGGGACCCAGTGGTGGTGCTGAGGGTAGGATTCGAACCCAGGACCTCATGGTCCACAGGCAAGTGTCTTACCCACTGAGCTACCTCCACCCAAATATGTAGGCTGTTGGTGAAGAAAAAAACTGATCTGACAAGAACAAATCCCCCTCTGTATGTAGTAGAATGTCTTTGCCCCCTTTGCGCCTCTAAATGTCAGATATGAACATGAGTATTGTGTGTGTAGGATGGGGAGTGCGATGGGGTTTGAACATAGGGAGGAAAGGACAGAGGTCGCCAGTAAGCCTGAAACAGTCGCTTGTGTAGAAGAACAATCTCTCTATCGATCCGTCTTGAATGAGTGGGAGGAGGCCAGGCGTGGAAGGTCACCGGCCACTGCAGCATGGGGCAGGGTTCGACAACCTCTCATTCTTTCCATTGAAGTGTCCATTCTCTCTTTCTCCGCTCTCTGCCTCTGTGGTGAACAGCGTGAAGGGGTGAGAAGCATGTTTAAATGCTTGTTGTGATAAATTATGCCACGATAGTCACGCTTCCTGAGTACATCTGGATTATCTAGAGCAATTCTAAAGCACTTCACAACCACACGCATCATATAACAAAGGAGTTAGTCCAATTATAGAGAGCCTGTGAAAAACTAGTGCTTTATAACTTCTACAGTCTTTGTAGAAATACTGAACAATTAAACCTATTGTGTAACTGAATACTGTAATCTATGTACTTTCACTAAATGGTGCCTCAAGGGTTGATAAGGATGTTAATTTTTGATGTGCTATGGCTTTCTCAGTCACTATGGCATCGTCTACAGCTCTGGTCATCATTCTAGTATTTCAGAGTCCTGCAAATTAACTGAAATCTATGATGTTGTACATTTGCATTATGATGGAAGAACTATTTTGTACATTACTGCACAGTGTGACTCCAAACTTTTGAATCTGAATGTAGATTTTTTGTGTATTTACATTTACCCACACACTTCGAGCTGGAACTGTGTGTATGAGGACTTGGTACTGTTTAATAATTAACATTGATATGATGTCCATGATAATGTATAGTCATATTGCTGTAATGTGTTGTAATACAGTTATCATATCCATTTGAACACATTCATGCTAAAAAATGTTTATGTACATTAGCGCCATTCTCCAGCAAGTCTGTCTGTGTGCACATATCCCAGTTTTATACCTTTTCCCTGCATCTATGGTCCCCTCCACTGGCCTCAGAGTGAAATTACATTCACTCTGCCAATGAACCTCCAGCTTTCAAATCATATCTGCCTCATCATTCACTTAATGTATTTTATAAGAAAAATCTTCCTGAAAAAGACCTGTAATAGTACTAATAATATTTCTATAGGATTCCTAAATGAACATTTCCAAGTACATTTCTCTGTTTTCTATAAGATGATTCGTGTTGTAGAGTATAATAAGAAAGCAGTGCAGGGATACTACATGAAGGTGAAGGTCATACGCATACAAAAAAGACCAATGCCAGTAGTGTGAAAACAAGATTCTTTTGACCTTTTTTTATTGAAAGCTTCATCGAAAGAAAAATAATAAACAGAAGTTTAAACTCGACATCCACTGATTTACAGAAACTCTCAGGATCACAACTCGAACACACGGGAGGCATGAATGTGCAGCAAACCAAAGGAAAAAAAATATAGCATCCTAGAACTGTTTCACTTTCATAATCCTTTCAACAACACTTGTACAAATAAAAGAATTCCATAAATAGTCTTCTATTTCCTCTGTCAATAAGTTAATTTCTCATAGAGGTTTTGCTGTTTTGGCTGAATTTGGTAGAACATGTTTTTTTCATGCTGACTACATGACCCTCCCAATGCTAAAGCCAGAGGACTTCGGTGGGTCAATAAACATTCTTACTTGGTGCGATTATCCATGACAGTCAGTCAGATCAGAAGACACAATGTGAGACTCCATCCTAACATCCAATAAAATGTGTAGTGTTACAAAAGAGGAGCAGGTTTCATGGCCACTGCACTGTAAAAGCCAGCACAATCATCACCTCTGAGAACAGAAGGTGTCCTATGCGGTTGTGGGCTTTCTAGTTTCTGTAGTATGTGAATCATTTAAGTTGGCTCACTGTCGGATTTTACAGTGTGGAAACCCTATTAGGAACTGAAGAGTACAGCCCACTTACTGTAGGCTACAGCACAACAAACAACTCTGTCCTTTAGTTTAGAGCAGCTCCCTCCATACCTGCCTATATTCTGTAATACAGAAGGCATCTGGACCATCATGATGCAAGAATGTTCTCTGAAAGGTGTGCACTCGGGGTTGAGGACACCAACATTTGCTATGATGGCCCTTATGATTGTTCAGAAAGCAGCAGTCATTTAATCTCTTTCCATCTGCCACTGTGGCCCTCCAATACTGAATGCTTGATAGCAGCAATTACATGATAAAATGAACACTCCAGAAGGCAGTAGAATCAAAAGAAAACAAAACCGTTTCCTATAGTTTGTGTTTTGTTGGTCTTTCTTATTTTAAACCCAAGAAATGAAAATATGTATCTAGCCTGACCTCCACAGTGTAGCAGAGCTATGCTAAGTGTAGTCTTGTCACTGATGAGACGTTACAATGCAGCCTACATGTTATCCTCATTGAGACACATGGTAGAATGGAATTCGTGTTTATTACCCCACTTTCAGAAGACAATATAAGGTCCACTCCTACACCCACCCCAACCCACCCAACCAAAACCAGCCCAGCCCTACCCAGCCCAACCCAACCCAGCCCAACCCAACCACAACATATTTTTATTAGGTCACTGAATGGCAATATCGATGGTAACATCATTCTACTTCTATGATTCAGCAGCTAGCAGTTTGCTTTAGCGACACCAAAAAGGGAAAACACACAGAAGAGTCTCGTCACTATGAATTGCTAGCATTGCTGTGACGCATCGCCACTCAGATCACTCGTGTAGGATGTTACCCAGTGCATGCTAAGGAAGAAAATGTTTAGCACCCAGAGATCCCCTCTGTGAAGAGACAATAAGAGATGAGCTTCAAGAAACAATGCAGACAATCTGAACAAAGTGCACGGACAAACAACCAGCACTGTGCATGTCTAGCAGAGATCTTAGCCCCTGGGTTCAGAAAATGTCTGGAGGCGGAAACAGCCTGCTGAAATTCAGAGAAGAAAATAAGGGGGGAAAGTTTCCCACCCTAATAAAGATTTATGAAGATGTTATTCCAAAAAAGAAGGTACTTCAGAGCTTTCAAAAATAACACTGACCATGCAACTATGAATGAAGAAATGTGTAAGAACCTCCACCAAGGTCTAAATATCGCTATGTGTATTTAAACTCCACTTTGAGCAATGAATTATGTTTTATCCAATCATCTGGCCAGAAAATATTATCTACTACATGGCAAACAGAGAAAAACAGGCAAGCTGTTTCTTTATTCTCAGATGAAGAGAAACTGACTCTTGTTTTTCTTTCTTGTAAAACTGATGTGAGACCATTAGGGATGGGTGGCTTAACCTACAGGGATGTCAAGTGTATCTCTCTGGTTTACAGATTTAGCTCTTCATTGCTTTGTAACAAGGCACTGGAGTAACCACCTGATCCCTCACTTACAGATAACCTTTGTTACCTCTTTCACGCGGTGAGTTCTTATGTTGCTCAAATACACTTTGCCAGTGGTGGGGTTTCAGCAGCCATGAGTGTGAACATGGTGGTATAAAGTGGGGCATTTTGTTTCAAATCCTCATCAATTTACAATCGGTGCAAAGGTTTGGGCATCTCTGGTCAAATTACATGTTTTATTTATTTATTTTAATGAAAATAAACTTCATAGAGAACCCTGTTTAATGCACATTTTAGAGCACATTATCTTTTTACTGAATAGTGGGAAACAACATAAATAGTGGTCTGTGCAGAGGTTATGGCACACTTAAAATGTTATGTTAGTATATTCCAGTATATTAAATAAACTGAAATTGTGCATAACTTGTCTCACACTGAAAAATCAACATGATTTGACGAGGGACGTTCATACGTCTGCACATGATTGCAAATGATAGCTCTTCCCCTGGCCCCAAAGCAAAATTTCATCTTGCAACCTGTCAGGTCTTTCACAAGCAGATGACAAATCTTAACCGCTTTAGTTTCTTGTTTCCTCATGGTGGAACTGCTTTAAATTGAGGTAGCTAACTGCAGAGAGTTTAAATACACACAAGTGAGTACTTTGACACATTCCTACTTTGGCAAAGGGTATGATGTGGTAGCCACACTGAGGATACAGGAGGTTTCCTCAAAACAAGCTTGTCCCTAGAGTGATACGACACAGCCTTGGTGTTTCAGAAATGTCCAATCAGAGGACCCATGTGGAACGACTGAAAGAGCTTGAGTCAGTGACCGGGACGGGGGCAGAGTTGTACAGTGTCCTCAGCTGAGAGAAAACTCCTTCTGCAGCATCTCTGATGCCATCTGCTGGGGAGATGTCCCACTCAACACAAAGCAGTATCTGGAATTCTCCATCACTCTCCGTCTGTCAGGCAGAAAAGCTGCAGCGGTGGAAAGACGGCTAAACCCCCTGCCCCACCCCCACATCCAATGAAAGTATCGGTTTGGCCATCAAGGTCAAACAAATACTTCTGAGACACAAGAGACTAAAACAACAAGGCCAAAAAATATCAAATAGAAAAGAAATCGATCTACTCCACTGTCTCTAAGGGGTTTCTTCATCTTTGGTATAAAATATGCCATCCATGGGCTGCATTTGATCCACAGCTAAGAAAGACTAAAGAAATTGTCAACAATTTCCTATTACTATTGCTTTTTGCACACATTTTCTTTATTTTAATTCAAAAGCTCCTATCTACGTACTTTTGCGCTGCCAATAATTTTTTTTTTTCCTGGTTTTTAGTTTTTGATATTTTTTTTTTCGCAATGAAACAAGCAAAGCAGGCTGAAAACACCTTAAAGCTCATAAAAAATATTGCCGATAAAAACAATAATGCCATTAAAAATGATCTGCACTACACAATAAACTGCATTTCCCAGGATGCAGTGGTTTACATTTTTCTTTTTTTCTAAAAAATGCAACTCTCTTTAAACACATCACTATAGTTTTGACTGTCCTTTCTTTTAAACACAAAGTCGCCATTGATAATTTAAAATGTCTTCACAAGACATCTTGCATTTCTCTGTACAGGTAATATCACAGGCTTTCACTCTACCCCAGGTCTCACATCACTGCGTTAGTCCATTCAGACAGAATTTTTTTTTTTTTATGTTTTTTTTTTCTTTTGTTTTCTTTTCTTTTCAACAAGACGTTCAACTGGGAAAAGTCTTGGACGTTTCTCAAAATTAAGGCAACAAAGATGATAAAACATTGATTTCTCTAGAAAACTAAAATCTAACTCATAAAAAAATCAAAAGTAAAAGTAGCTTAGAATCCGAGGAAGACTTCTTTTTTTTCTCTCTCTCATTCTCTCTCTCTCTTTCAGAAAAAACGTGCTTCCTCATCTAATAGAAAACTCGCTGTAGCTGAAAACCTACCTGCACATTCAGAAAATAACTGGAAAACTTTGTACTTGTTTTGTATTTTGAATTTCATCACTTCATGAAGGAAAAGTCTTGTAAAGTTGTAGACAGCCATTTCGCTCACTCCCAGACCACATAATCTCTTCTTAACCCACGATGGCTTTCAAAGGCTCCTCTTGCTCTGCCCAGGTGTTGAATAAATTCTTTTTTTTTGTTTGTTTTTTGGTGCTTGTGCAAAGGTGGACACAAATGTTTTTTGTTCAGCTTTTCCTTTTGTTCCTCCAAGTCCCCCTGGCACAGTCCCACAATCTCAAGGCAACGCAGTCCCTCCCTCCTCCTCCTCTCGTTATCTGACCACACGGGGGGACAGGAAGGGCAAGAGCCGGGGAGGAAGCAGCCAGCGCAGGAAGAAGGAGATTGAAAAAAGAAAGAAATATTTAGGACAATAGTGACACTGATAAAACAGGCAGCAGTAAAACCTGAAATGGCTTCAAAACTAAACTGTTAAAAAAAGGTTATTTGGAGTAAACCTCAGTTCTATTTGTTGTAAAAATCTGTAGAATGCAAAGTACCTAAAGAAGAATTTTGATAAATGTGATCTTTTTGACATTAAAGAAGCTTATGTAATAATAATATTGAAAAAAAAAAATTGCCAGGTCAAAGTCCTGGAACTGGATGTCCAAGTCAAAGAGCTCTTACAAACATTAAATCACCAAAATGTGAAACTGAATATACACTGTGTGTTTAGATACAGATGAAGATTCTCACTTAGCAGGCTGGTAGGAGTAGGTGGGTGCGTGATCACTGGTGCCGTCCACGCAGAGAGGCTGCTGCTGACCACTGGCGTCTTGGGAAGAGGGAGGGACGCTCTGAGGAGAAGCCTCTGTCACCACACCCTGGAGTAAACGCATGTCATATATGTCAGAATTATGTCTCTGAGATGATGGACATGAAGCTGAATCACTTATTCGAGGGCAGGACAATGACAAATGGGACAGAGAATGCCCTCTGAAGGACTGTTTAAGATAGAAATAAGACACAAATTACTAAAATAAAGAAACCCAGGCCCAGTCTAAGCTACATTTACATTTAGTACATGCTCTGACTCAGTAGAACCAGTCAGGGATCGATGAGCATTCTGTTTTTGTTCAACCAAAATGTCTATTGATGGCAGAAAAAATGTGGATAATTTAGGGGCACTGATTACTGATCTTGTCCAACTCAAAGGTTCCCAGTCTTGGTGTTCCCCTGCCCTGCACATCTTAGTGTTTGCTATTCTAACACACCTGCTACCCAGAAGCTGGATTTGAGTGGTATGTTGAGAACAGGGAAAACACTAATGTGAACTGTGTAGAGGCTCCATGACATAGACAGGGAACAGCCAGGGGTGCACAGCTCTGAATTCGAAGGAGGGGTGTCCAGTACAATTCGGCAGATTTCCTATTCAAACAAAGCTGATTCAACTCTCCTGTTAACTGACAAGTTTAGTGGAGGTGCTGGACACCAGCCCTCTAGGACCGGAGTTAAGCACCCATAAAACCACTCGACCACAATGGATACAGATATTTCTACACTTTCACAACATTTCTACATATTTTAGATTTGTAAAAAATAATTTCAGCAGTATATAGTATTTCTTCAGATCCAGATCTCAGATACTATATACTAAATATTTGCTTGCAGTCCAACTGGACATTATTGTTGGATCAGAGAACATATTATTTTAAGATCATCAGTCCATTGCATGATTAAGGCTTTGTGAAAAATATCAAGATACTGGCAATGTCTCCACTCATCTTTGAAGGGTTAGAACATAGAGTTCATGTGCTAATTTCAGTTGAATATGGAAGTTCAATTAACCCTCTCTTGGAAATATTAAAAATAAATACATTAACACATTTAAATATGTTGTTGAGGGTGAGATCATATTTGTGTGCTTGCTTTCCTAGTTCAGGCCAGTGGTTAGGTCACACTGCTCTCAAATCAGATGTAAAAGCAGTTGATTTTGGAAGGAGTCGTATTACACAGCTACCATCTTTCATTAGTCAGCCATTAGCATTGATTTTGTCTGTGAGTGTATGGCCCTGATATTACTAAACTACCATTAAGCCTCCTAATTTGGTGAAGGAAAAGGACACGTCAAATACATGGTTCTAGTTTTACTTTGAAAAATTACATAACAGAACAGACTTCACCACAGTAGCCTTGACAACTGAATTCTACTCAGACATATTCGCATCTAGCCCTGATTACAATTTATATTTCCGAGAAACTGTGGCAGACGGTTTGTGAAACTGAGACCTCTACTGATTCAGACTGTTCCAGACTGGTGAAAGTCTCATAATTACTACTGCAGACACCATGCCCTAAACCCAGACGGTCCTCATTAACCCTTAAAAGTTATTACTGTTGCTTTTGACACACTATTATTATTTAACCTAATGGCAAAATGTCATTAGTAGTTACACAGACAGTGGCATAATAAATTACATTTCTATTTAATGTGCTTTTTACATTGACTGGACTGCTGAGTTTTACATCCAGTATGTTTATACGTTACTTACTATTGTATCATTTTGGGCTTGAATATTTACAATTAGGTTTATAGGATTTTGTTGCTTTTTTAATACAGTAGAAGTGAAAATCTACATAATATTACATCTTTTTGGTATTACTGAAGTTAACTGCATGTTCTAATTCTTAAAGTCAGTTGTGGTGGTCAGGATGTGAGCACTGGAGCAGGGAAAGGCTTACCTCCACTGAGACGGCTGAGGCAGGCACCGCAGTATATTGGGGAATGTAGGTTCCCTGCATAGGAGCCGCAGCAGCCGCCGCTGTCATGTACTACAAAAAGAGGGATGATACTGGTCACAACTGGTCAGCGTGCAGGGTTTATTTTACAGTGCAGAGTGAGTACACTACAAGTCATATATAGAAAAGTAAGTGGTGTTTTCTTAAAGTCAATAAAATCATCAACTAACATTGTATCAGCAAGCACATTTATTCCTTTCATTATAATGTTACTTTTAGAAAGCTTTCTTAAGACTGCAGCTTAATACAAGCTGTGTATCCACCCCTCCCTACTAACTGCACAGTTGTAGAGTGCAAGGTTTAATAGGTTAGTCATACACAATTCCACATTTCGGAAATTTGGAAAATGAAAGTTCAGTGACAAAGAGAGAGCGGTGTTAAAAAATACAGTTTTTCCCAAACAAAGCATTCAATTTTCACTAATGAAATACCTTTTTCTTACTGATCATCCACAATAATAACATCATCACTGAAAGGTGAGGTGAACCACACTGATTATAATGTTACAGTGGTATAATAAGGAGATATACTGATAACTGAAGAGTCTATGTGGCAAAAGCAGGGAACATTTGCTCATCTGGCCCAAATCCACTGAAAAGCTACTGTAGCACACACTGCCTGACAAAGTCAGTGCTGGGTATGACAGAAAGTCCTCATAATTTACAGTGCATCACAGCCTGCTATGTATGGGGCTGCTTGACCACAGACTGGTTAGAGCGCTCATACTGACCCCTGTCCACCACTGAAAGCACCTGCAATGGGCATGTTTGATTCAGAAGTGGATGACAAGGCCATAGAAGTTGGCCTGGACTTATGAGTCACATTCGGATGGCCAGTTACATGTGCGTCACTTGCCTGGAGAAGAAACGGCACAAGGATGCACTATGGAAAGAAGGAAAGTCGGCGGAAGGAGTGTGTTGGGTAATATTCTGCTCTGTAACCTTAGGTCCTGGCATTCATGACATATCCCACCTTCATACACACTGTTGCAGATGTAGTACACCCCTGTATGGCAATGCTGTTCCTCAATGGTAGTGTTCTCTTTCAACAAGACAATGCACTCACTGCAAAAATTGTTTGAGAATGGTTTGAGGACTATGACAGAGTTCAAAACGCTGCCTCCAAATTCCTTGGATTTCAATCTGATAGAGCAACTGGGGGATGTGCTGGTCTAACTATTCTGGACATGAAGCAACTTGCTACTAAAATCTTGGTTACAGATCCCGCTGCACACCTTCAGAGGTCTTGTGGAGTCCACAATATTAAACAGAAGCATTTAATGGCATGTCTGATCAGTGTATGTACCAATTCTACTAAAAGTTAAATCACGTTTAACAAAATTAGTGTTTTGCTTTCAAACTGCTGGACTGTAGTTTAAGGTGCAGATTGGAGAGACTTACAGTGCCAGTGGTGCCAAGGGACAGATGGTTCATCTGCTGGGTGAGGGGCCCCATCATGTTGGCTGGCTGCATGGAGATGGTGTGGTCCATGGCTGGTGTGATCACAGCACCCTGTGGGTGGGTCCACAAACACACATACACACACTAAGTTCAGACCACATGGAGAGGTAAGAGGAAATTAGTATCCATTCAGTTCCACGTCTGCATAACTTTCGGAGTTAATACCCTTTAATGCAATGCATGCACAACCTCCACATTCTCTCTCTCTCATTCTCTTGTTCTCTGTCTCTCGCTCTCTCTCTCACTCTTATAACAGAAAGATCCAGATCACCCCAGCTGGGCTCTATTACGGGGGCCAGACGTGTGTTGTTCCACTTCAACAAATGAAATAATGTGATCCAAATGCGCGTCATGCATACTTCTGCAGAGATGATGCATTGCTCACTTAGCGGCGGCGCTCACACACACTGCGGCTGTGTTTATGTTACATGCACGCTGCCCTACGAGTGTTAACACATGTGAGGTAAAAGACAGAATGGGTTGCTGTAATTTGTAACCGCTCACCCCTGATTTCAGCTGCCTGTATTGCGTGAGTGTTTTAGCAGAACCGAGGTAAGAGATGCGAGCACACACACACACACACGTCTTGCCCTGATTACGATTAATATTTCCATGGGGGCTCTTGGTCAGGTAGTTTGTCAAAAAAGTTTGCGCAGAGTAAAATCCCGCCTGGGGAAACCACAGCTCTGTCTAACGCATGTATTATTAGGCGTTTTTGAGTGGGCCTGCTCTATGTCTGATCAAAAATTTCCTTCATGTGCGTGTTACCCAAAGGTCAGGTCTCACTTAGACTACAGAGCATGGGGAGGGAATTTAAAGTGCCACTCCGCTGCATAGTGTGTTTTCAGTTGGACATCGAACTTTATGAGAAGCATTACTGCACCAGTGCTATATGAAAAAGAAAAATCTTACAAACAAGTGCTCTCAGAACAAAAGTTATCTCCATTTTGACTGTTTATTATTACCTCATAAATGATTAGAAAATGCCAGTGGCATCAACATTTCTTATTAAAGGTTCATTGTACAGACACTTACCATTTTATATTTACAAAATAATGAACCTACACAAATGTTTCTGGAATTTTTTTATGGAATTCTGATTTTAAAAAGTGATAACTGACTAAAAAAACCTCAAAACACTACATAAACACATTTAGTGGCTGGTTTCAATCAGAACTACTCGGACAATCTGAGTTTTTGCATCAAATCTTGCATCATATTTAGTCATGTAGAAATCTGGCAAATTCTATGGATTTCCACCAAAAATTATTGCACACATTTCCCCCCCAAAAAGCAAAGCATCCAAAACTGGCTGATGAAAAGACTTCTTGTTCTTCACATAATGTGGTCTGCAAGAATATGAAAAAGAAGCCCGAACCGACCCAGGCACAGCTTCAAGACCCGACCCCACCAGGCCCTAAGTCTGAGAGCCAAGCCAGAACCCACTCACACACACAAACAGAAATGAAGCACACACATTTTTTCAAAGCTTTGCTTTGGTACTCAAAATATATTCCTGCAGCTGTGGATGGGTTGACATGCCCACTTTAACAGAAAAATTATACTTCACTGATCTCTGTAATGTCTTCTAGGCTTTAAGTGGATTTGCTTAATTGCTTTGTGTACTATGGAAAACATGCATCAGGAGAGTGGGCCCTGATTTCAGTTATGTCTCTGATGTTGCTTGACAGGGCAAAAAACAAATATTTGCAATGAGATAATGCGTGAGAATCTGCAAAATGTACTTAATAAAATTGACACAATTGAAAACAAACCTAAACAAATGTGAACTCAGTAAAATGGGCTCCAACTTTATTTATTGGGTTAAACAATAAATTCAAAAGCACATTTCTGTATCACATCTGAATTTTTTTCTGTGTAAGTTTAACTTGGGTAAACTATGTACTGCTAGGCTGTGAAAATACATATGCTCTGCATGAGGCTTAGACTCTGACCATTACTGCATCACCCACCACTGTGCTGAAATGAACAGGAGCAATCGGCCAGACAGTTATTTTGAGCGGCCGGCTGGTAATGCCAGAAACTAATTTGGAAGATAATTCAGCCATGGCTGGATAATAATTTTGGAGAACACCCATTTACATCCTGAACTCTTAACATAAGAGGGCTGGGGGATAATCTGCCACCACTACAGAAGTGGAAGACCTTCATTCAATTTTATTCGTGAATAAAGACGAGTGAAGCCGTGTATATAAATGGCAGGTAAAAGAGGCACTGTGTCGCTTTTAAAATGAGCATCCTTCTGCTCATGTGCTGCTCGAGAGAATACTGAGGCAGGAATATGCCTACCACAGGGTTCGGAGTGGTCTGGAGGCTTGTCTCTTATGTGATTTCCAAGCTGCCTCGGGTTATGTGATAGCATCTGTTGTTGCTGGCTATGATTGGATCACCAAGGCTTTCTGTAATCCAGATGAAGCAGTTTGTACCATTAGGACTATTTTCAGTAGGATGTGGTAAAAGGGAAGAAAAGTGAAGTCTGAAGACAGTGACACGGTAAGGGAAAAACACACACACACACACACATTCACACACACACTCACACACACACACACACACACACACACACACACACACACACACACACACACACACACACACACAC
>JBBKCR010000006.1:14264995-14277378 GCA_037577295.1 Ladigesia roloffi | reverse complement strand
TCTCTCTCTCTCGTGAGAGAGAGAGAGAGAGAGAGAGAGAGAGGGAGGTGTATTGAGTTTAGTATTTGTTTCTTGCTGGCTGGAGTCTTGATTTAGACCAACTCTCTTGTGTGTATCTTCTCCTCTGTGAGGCCTCATTCAGCTCTGTTCACCCAATCATGGCTGAATGGCTAATTGGTTGGCTGGGTCACAAACATGCTCACACACACACACACACACACACACACACAGTTTGTGGTGTAGCACGAGTCTCTTTTGGGATCTCTTACACCGCCAGTGACCCTGAACACCAGCCAGCACGTCTCACACACGCCATGCCGAGGAGAATGGGAAGAAAAAAAGAGAGAAAGACAGAGAATCTGACAAACAAACAACACAGAACAACAAACAAACGGCCAGAAACATCTCTATTGAAGACATTCTGCATTGTTCAGAGACTGGCAAGCGCAACCCAGCTCATGCAAAGGTCATCAACCTGAAATCCAAATAAAGCTTATTCCAGCCCTAATCAACCACCTGCTCCCAGTAATCACTGTTTGTTTCAGAGGGCCTTCAAGATGTGGATGAAAAGTGTTTTTGCATTTTTATGTCCAAAATGAAGTGTGTTTGTGTTCGCGCGTGTGTGTGTGTGTGTGTGTGTGTGTGTGTGTGTGTGTGTGTGTGTGTGTGTGTGTGTGGTGTGTCCATTCCTACCTGGCAAACCCGACACCTCGGCTGACTCCACTGGCGTCTCGCAGTATCCGTGTGGAGATGACATGGCCGAAAGGCTTCAGCATGTTCTCAAGCTCCTGCTCATCCATGGACACAGGCAGGTTGGAGATGTACAGGTTAGTGGGGTCCTGCTCCTGTTGCTGTGAAGAAATACAGATATTCAGAAAAACAGATATTAGTCTAAAAGTATTAAGTACCAATGTATTACGTTTTCTGCCAGTGACCAACACTTATTCAGAGAACAACACACAGTGTGAAAGTGTGAATTGGATTTGTGTTAAAGCAAACATGAGAAAAAGACACATAATGCATTAGTGGTTGAATTCCAGCCAGTCAAAAGATTAGATCAATGAGTTTATGCTTGTGTGCTTAAAATGTACATACAGAGAAACAAACCTGATTTCTGTGTGCACATTTCTTTTAAATACACTTCTATCTAGAATTCTCATAATTAAATGCTAAATTAAGGTATTCAGTGCGTTACTTTTCAATAAGTGTGGGTTGGAAAATATTTCTCTGAGCAGACTTTGAATAAATGCTACACATACTGAACATAAACTGGCCTTTTACAATGGCAACTCATTGAAACACATTCTTTCACACTCGCGTCGTCTGTGCACCCAGGGTTGGATTCGTGTGCATACTTTCAGGAACTTCAAACCTGTCTCTTTTCATCTAAATTATCCCCTCTGTTTTAGGGCCGTGCTTTGGACCGACTGTTGGACGGGGGATGAAAGGGCCTTGGGGAGAGGAGGGGAGTGTTGAAAGTGAAAGCTATGGAAATTAACAACAGGGAGAGCTGGGGGCCTTTGCGCCATGCCACCCGTTTTCTCTCAGCTGCAGGAACACACACTCTCACAGAGAGACCACCAGGCTTGCTAATGGAGACAGAGAGGAGGGAAGACTGGATACTGGCACTGAGAGCTGTAGGAGCTTGTGTGTGTGTATGTGTGAGCATGTGAGAGACACAGACAGACAGAGAGAAAGGGAGTGAGAGGGAGAAGAGGGAGAAGAAAGACAAGGTGTTAGAATTGTATTGTAAGCTCTAGAGGAATAATAGCTGATGCAGCCCCCCAAATATTGAAATGAAAGGTTAGAATATAAATAATGCATTTACTAAGACAATGCTACTAAGGGTGTAATGAGAGACCAAAACACACCTTCATGAATGTGGATGATGATGCCATACATTCTTATGTGACTGACTTCACGTAACTTTCGTAACTTCAGTACAAAAGGAGCCAGTAGAATACAAATCAGATCATCTGAAGTTGCAGTTGTAACCATATAACAGCCAGAGCAACAATAAACATGTTATAATGTGAATGCTTTATTTGTTGCATAGGTAAAACATGTGTCACAGGTCCAGATGTGGTCTTGAAACAACTATGAAAATGCTTAATGTGAAAGTAAAAAAGTGAAAGTGACCATTCTCCCATATGTGAACACAATGTGAACAGCACAGAATTCTTCCTCTACATACACCCAGGTAAAGCAGTGGGCAGCCAGGAGCACAGTGCCCACCGCTTTACCTGGGCACAGTGTGAGAGCACAGTGAGAGCACAGTGTGGGGATGTTAACTTACTCAAGGGTACCTCAGAGGTGCTTAGCATTCTTGAGAT
Source organism: Ladigesia roloffi (assembly GCA_037577295.1). Lineage (NCBI taxonomy): Eukaryota > Metazoa > Chordata > Actinopteri > Characiformes > Alestidae > Ladigesia > Ladigesia roloffi. Next base: position 14,275,045 of record JBBKCR010000006.1, on the reverse strand, counting down.
TCAAACTCACGACTTCCTGATCGCAGGGTGAATGCCCTAACCACTAGGCTTTTTCTTTTTGTTTTTTGGAAAGATGGACAGGAATGTTATGTGGGGAAAACAAACTGATTATAATACGTCTAGCAGTGTCTAATAATTCAGGGGCAATAGCATCCTCGACAGCATTGTTAGCCCCTGAGTAGTCAGCAAATTATCATGTGAAAAGTCCAGTTAAGGATGTATGTGTGCTGCATGTGCATTAAACACATTATATATGGTATAAACAGACAACACAGCAAGAATGATGTGGAAAGAACTGGCATGCATTTAGCACTGGGGCGATAAACGAAGTCATGTCGAATCAGGATTTATTTTATTTTAACAACGATGATAAGCTCAAGACAATTTTTGCTTGATATGGATTAATCTTTGTGTTGTTATTAAACAAACACATCAAACAATTAAGACAATTCACACCTTATTATCCTCAGCCCAAATTACTTTAAGTAAAGTCTCTGAGTCCTCTCTTGAAAAAAAAAAAAAGTCCAACAATCTGGTTGCCTAGTGGCTCACCTTCCCCTGGTTAGGAAGAAAAATCCAGTCCCATTTAACAAAGTCCAGCAGAGTTTCAAAAATTTCCAAACTTAGCCAACAGTTTCAGCACAGCAACGCACGTTCATAAGTTCACAGACACTCCGGTCGCCTCTCTGCCCTGTTCTCTAAATATGTTTAAAGCTTATTTAACCTTGGTCGTCTCACTTCTGTTCTATAAATATGAGAAAAACGAGGTTAAAAAACCCGTAGAACCATATCTGCTACTCACAGTTGCTTGTGTCTTCTAGTTAGTTTTGGTTTGGTGTCTTTTTTTCTGGGCTGGCGCATGCACTATCAACCCACTCTCTGGAAGGGGGCGGGACTAACGATCTTAACCTATGACATTTCCCGCTTTCGTGCATTGAACAATAACAATTAAGAATATCACAAATACTATCCAAACATGTAAAATAGGTGATCCCTGCAATGTGAAGCAACAGGAACAACTCCTAAATATAACTTCAAATTATAACTTACATTTAAACAGATAATAGGAATATGCTCCATTTAACAAGGGAATTTCCTTCACTGGGTTACACACAAAAAAAATAGTTTTACAAATTGTGTGCACTTGCTAGAAGTTGAATATTTTTGTTTACATTATGCACATTTAATGTACCTCTTAATGCCAAACACTGTTCATAGACTAGTTTTCCTGGCAAAAAAATAGATAAATAAATAAGATAATAATGTGAAAGCTTTACGAATTGTGTTCACTAGCTAGAAGTTGTATAATTTTATGTTTTGCACATTTGACCTTTCTCTTAAAGTCAGACACTGTGGTCTAATTGTGTTACAAATTATGTTTTTACAATACTTTTGTTTACATTTTGTATATTTACTGATTTACCATACTTTGTCACAAATTTTATTTATTTATTTATTTATTTATTTATTTTTAGTAAATATGTTTTTATTTTTAAGGCCAAATCTGCCATCTGTTTTTGCTAATAAACTATACTTTAATATGTAATTACATGAAACCTTACATTTTTGTGGCTTCAGTCATTGCTGCAATACTACTTTAAAGCTGGCAGCATTAACAGCTTTTATCGAAATATATATAGTTCCCGTTCAATATGGGGAAAAATGATCGAGATTATATTTTTGCCATATCGCCCAGCCCTAGCATGCATGTTTGGAGAAAGACAATCTATTGGATTTGTATTAGAGTGAAATGATTGTGTTTTGGACATGTGCTTAAGGGATTGGAGATGGGTTTTAGGGAGTGTGTTCCCTTGGATTCCATTTCGATCCAGCAGCAAAAAGTATCGAGATCACGTCTGGGCCGGCACGACGAAAGCGAACAACAAAGAGAAGGCAAGATGTGTGGTTGCTAAACTGCTCTCAGGGGAAGAACAGTTTATCTTTCTTGTCTGACATATGCATGGGTTATGTCTGCTGAAGTGACACTTGCTGCAGCTTTCAGAACGCAGCTCGCACTTGCACTGCATTATAAGTAAAATGTGTTATGACACTCATGAAATGCAGTTTGTGCAACTCAAAACATTCGGATTCACATACTTACAGATGTTTCTCGCCTACAAAAACTTCTGTAGAGGGCAGCACCGTGCTAGTTCTATTTGTAATAGTAATGAAGACTTTCTATTCTAATGTAGCTGATTCTTTTACTCTGAAGAAAAAAAATCTAGAACGTAACCTAAAATGGTCGATCTCATAATTTCTATTAATCAACTCAAAAGACATTGTTAAGGCAATCCGAGCCATCAAGGTAGCTAATATTGTTAGCATGTATGCAATCACCATCCTATTTCTGCCTCACTTTTAGGAGTCTGTTCATCTCTTTAAAAACCAAACTAGAACAAACTATGTGAGGGGTACAATGAGGGGCACATGGATAAAAAATGGAGAAGGCAACATACATAGGAAAGGAAAGACAGAAGAAGAACTGGAGGGGTAATCAAGCATGAGGCAAAATATCGAGTTAGAGTGTGAGCAAAGAAAATGGTGCGATGGAGCTAAATAGAGACTGAGAGCAGGAATGGAAGGGGTTAGTGAGACTGATGGCTTCCCACTGGGAGTTAAGAGTGCTATCTGATGTGCATGTCTGCAGAGAGCTGATTGTGCTGCATTGCGAGTAAAGGTTCATATGCATCCTGGCCCTGCAGGGGACAATTACTCCTTTATTAAGTGAATGTGATTAAAAGAGCAACAGCAGTGCTTTTAATGCCATGTAAAATAGGAGTCTTCACACGCCAACTGTTCCCTCCACCCACTCTCCCCCCCACTATCCATCACTCCATAATACACTGCACCTCACAAAAATATTCAACTAATATATTTGTCACTCTATTCAAATCAAAGGCCTGGAAAGAGTGACAGGTTTGAGGATCATGCCATTTATGAGAAAAGGAAATACATTCAGAATGTCAATATAAAGGAGAGCAAAGAATTCCTAAAGAACTGACTTATCCAGAAGTATGAATGATTTATGAATTTGAAATGAAAACACTGCCTCTTCCCCCAAGGCCTGAACAGGATTTGAAAAAAAAAAAGGTTAAAATTACACTCGAGTCTGAAAAAATGAACGAAGGGGCTTCGAAGAAGAACTTCTTATGGTTCTCTAAAGTGCTTTGGCATGATCATGCTTTGGTTTACAGCTATCTTATGTGCCTATTCTGAAACTGTAAACGAATAAACTACATGTAGGTAATGATTATGGCCTAGAGACCATTCTCATTCCTCCTGCTCGCTAAGGTTTAGCTATCATGTGCTTCACAGTGGAATATGGACAGTGTGTGTCTCTGTGTTCCTCTGATAATACAGTCCTGGATTTTGTCTTATGACTCATCACAAATGTGTGCCTAATACTGACAGCCATAAGACATACGCACACGCGCGCACACACACACGCACACACACACACGCGATCACCATTATCATTTCAGTTCATCTTCACATACGTTTCCTCCCAATGCTTAACTGCCATCATTAAATAGATTGTCTGATAAAAATATAAAAGCCTATTCTTAACAATACCATAATAAAGTTACTTAACTTGGTAAATAAAAAGTTTAAGAAAATACACAGGAAAACTAAATATCTTCCCAACCATTTCTGGGTACACCATCCCACAGAATATCCAAGACTGCCATTATGTGCGACTGGCCCTAGAAAAATAGCTAGTTCAGAAAACAGTCAATTTTACAGAAATAAATAAAAAAGACACTGTGCCTTGCTGAAGGTGTGGCCCTGCAGAATGTGGAGCCAAACAGTGTGATTTTCTCTTCAACCCCCAGGTCAGCCATTGGCCCAACCCTATTACCTGGCATCATATTGTCACTGCAGAAACCATACCTCATATCTCCACAAAGAAAAAAAAAATCCTGCAATACTGAGGTGGTGTTTTTAAATTATATCAGAAAGCAATAAAAATAGAGATAGCACCAAAAATTGAGATACATGATTTGATTCTTACAGCAACAATATTCAACGTTATAAAACTGAGAACAAAATATTAATACAATAGAATGTACAGCAACAACAACCACAAGAATACTACTAATACTACAACTACTGCTACTATACTACTACTACTATACTACTGCCAATAAATCTACTTATAGTGACTAACAGCACTGTACAAGAAATGCCTAAAATGCTTTTTGCAGGAAAGATATAAAAAAATGACACAGTTTATAAAACAAGAATTGAAGAAAATGCTATTCAAAGAAGGAATTTGAGTATACAGTAATATGCAATGAAAACTACGATATTGTTGGACAGGTTGAGGAAAAAGAAATGATATTCCTACATGAATTAGTACAGCATTCAGCAAAAATAGTGAAGGTGTGGTTCGAAAGAGAAAAAATGTAAATGTGGTCATTACCACTTGCACTGACACAACACAAAACAGAACGCCAAAGTGAGCGCATGTTCAAAAATTACAGCTGACTGTGGTGTCACAAAAAGTTAGAGTCAGTTCTGTCCTTGCCCATGAGTGTCTGAGGAGACTACAGAGAGCATCTGTGAATGTCATTATGCTCTGGACATTAGCTGGACCTCTGTCTGCCCTGGCCAGGCTGACTGCTCCTATTTTAAACATCATTAAACAGTCACAACTCTCTGTAGCACTGCTTCCTCTAATAATCAGGCTTGCTTACACCGATGGCTCATGTCCTTGAGGCACTTGTCGTGCTACTAAGAAAGGTATCCAATCTCCAAACAATCTATTAATAGTTTATGAATGGTTAATGACATGGTTATAAATACTTAATACTTAACACTTAAACCCCGCTGCCCGACCGGAATTTCCTTATAAAATCTGCACAGAGGTGAAATCAAGGTTGGCCCTTTCCATGCTGGATAATAAGAGGAGTGTGAGTGGTGTGTCTGGAGTGAGATTATTTTAACCCTATAAATTAGTTATATTTCATAGATTATTCAATAAGGTGTCCAGCACTAGTGCTTGCACATTTTTACTAAAGCTAAAAGAGAGAGTGCCTACCTGAATAAAGGTATGCCTGCAATACCTTTTATATATATACACACACACATATATATACACACACACATATAGCAGTGTAGCACCAGAAGTGGAGTGTAGAGTCACTCTAGTAGTGTAAATAATTTTTCTGCGTGACAGAAGCTAGGCTATATTTTGGGGAACAGGAGCATCATAAAGGCTGAAATGCATCAGTGCTGGAAATTGTAAAGTGAATATTGAATGGCACACTCCTTAACGCTAGGAAATGAAATGAAATGAAAGGTTGAAAATGTATGAAAAGGAGTGCCACCACAGAATGCCACATTTTGTGGCTAAAATAAAAGAAATTTTCAATAAATTGTTCATACAAATGTAAAGAACCTTTATAAACAGTTAAAACAAGCTTCCCAGATGACATTAAGGTTTTAAACGAACTGAAATCTGTATGTCCAACTCTAGGTGTAGTTCTAGAATCTCTAATTTTAGATGTGTTGACAGTTTATTTACCCACATATCTAAGACCGAGTTCCTAGAGTAGCTGTGTTCGGGGCTCTGTTTTACACTGTTTCGCTCCCAGAGGATGGAAATAGCTTTACCATGCCTGGCTATCTCTCACACTGCTCCATTCATCCTGCCTGGGTTACAACCAGTGCTAATAACACTCACAAGAGGCCCATGCTGAGCCCATTAGCCGGGAGGGACCGTGCGCTCTAGTTGGAGCGCTGCCTGAGGAGGCCAACGGGGAGGATTTGGAAGCAAAGTCAGAGAGCCATACAAACATTACAGACACAATTGGGAGAGAAAAAAGAGCTGATTCAACCTATTAACTCCCATTATAGAAGAGTGCGACCACTTCCTGCTCCAACTAGGTGGTGTGTGGAGGTGTCTGATTAAATAAGGAATGTCTTTGTGTCATTCATTTCTGATTTGAGAGTTTAAAAGCATCATCGCCACAAATGACACAATTGGAGTTGTACACACAGCAGTGTACTGTTTGTTCATAATGATTTTCATTATTCTGTGAAAAATAGCATAAGTTTTACTGGTATTGGCTAATATAAACGGATTAGTAGCCCTACATCCCCTTAAAGAAAAAGGGTAAAAATATTAAGGAAAGCCTAGGACTGGACTGACTGGTCTCTAGCCCAAGATGTAGATGTCAAATGCCCCCCCAAGTTTCCTTTGTATGGAAACCAGATTCTTAATTCAAATGCTTTGCCTTTAAAAAATTATGAAATGAAAAGGTAGACTTAGTCCCTTTATAAGTCAATCTACTTTGCATTTAATGTACACAGATGGAATCATCTTACTCTGTCATGTTCAGACTGTTGGCATGGTGGACTACTATGTACCTGAACAGCAGCCTGTTTTCTGACACTTTCTTTGTTTCATTGCTGCAATTGAAAGGTGGTTCTTAACTATAATGCTGCAATGTGAGCTTTCGATAGGTGTTATTAGTGATTAGGTGTTATTAAATATTAGTCAAATGTGTCACTAGATGTGAGATTCCTGACCAAGCTCACACACTCGTGAGTATTTCTGTGGGTCTAATAATTAGAAAAAAATATTCAGGCCACTTTTTAATAATGTCATATCAATTACATGCAGCCCTAGTACACAAACTGTGAGCTTATGCACAAAGCATAAAGCAAGAGGATGGTATTTTTTATTCAGAGCCCAATCCTTCTTACATACTAGTTTGTGTAACATACATGACTCTTACCCCCAGCCTGCATTACGCCTCTGAAAAATACATCATTTAATTTTCATAGCAGCAACACCACTGTTACTAAAGGTCTGATGTTTGATGTGTATGAGAGATGATTTTCTAGTAATAAATATTTCCGTAAATAAAGTTATCATGACATTGGCATTTTGCTAAATGACTTTGCAGAAGGCTCCAATATGCAAATAAGACCTCAGGGTGTGGTTGATATGCGTGAGATATAACCAAACAGTTTATAGTAAGTTCCTCGTTATCATAGTATCATTACCCCTGCAAACTGATTGGCCCCGATATGTTAATGAGGCCTCAAGCCAATCAGAATGATGATGCAAGTCTCTTGACCAATCAAACCTGGTCAAAGATTCTGTGGGTGTTTTGATCAATCACGGCATTCATTTAGTCCAAAAAAGCTCTATATTAAAATAATGTAGCCTCTTTAATCACATGTGTGTTATTAACATCATGTAAAGTGTATCACAGTCCAAATCTGCTACAATATATCCACAATTTTCACAATATCATTCGGCCTTAATTGTAAACTATTTGAACTTTGACAAGAATTCTGAAAACAATAGCGTGATTGATGCATTAAATAAAGTCAACAGATTCAGGGTGGCTCTCTTGAGTGCACAAACTAATCAAAATCATCCACATGGCAAAGGAGAGACTGGGTTTCCTTTCTGTTTTTAGGTGATAAAAGATGGATCGGACTTGATGCTATTGATTTCTGGTAAGCTAACGTCTGCAACTTTAATTACAACTGCCATCAACAGCTGTTCTCTCATTTAGGCCTAATCACCACATCAGTGCCATGAGCCGGCCTTAAGGGCAGAAAAAGAGGGAAGTCATTAGTGTGAGTGGAAACTGTAGGTGTGTTCCATACAGAAGAATATTTTTTAGTACTTCTGTACAGTGACCTACACACAGTATGTGTGTGTTGGGGTGGGGGGTAGGTGTTACTGTAAGTGAGGATGTAAAGGTGCTGACACTGTCTGTGGCTTCACTGCAACCACAGCTAAATCCAAAAATGGAAAGCAGAACAGAACTCCCTGCTGCAATGCTTGTTTGTTGTAGAGAGACATCACACCATTCTCATCTCTTGCACCTTCTCTCTCGCACTCTGGTGTACTGAATGCCAGCAGTGTTTTCTTCGCCTCCTTCATTCTCAAGCTCTCCCTGTGGCATTCTCTCTAAGCGGTCACCATAAAGATTAGCAGCTCATTACCCACAATACATGTGTATGACTCAATGACTGTGTGCGCGAGAACATGCTCTCTCTGTCTCTCTTTTGCTTTTGCTTGTTACCGTTTAATGTGTCTCTCATGGGCTCTGTCTTTCTTTTGCTCTTTCTCTTCTCTCTTGCATTTTAACATTCTCTCTCTCCCTTTCCGTAGTCTTACATCTTCTCTAGTCGTCCATTCTTTACTCTCTGCCCCCCCCCCTCTCTCTATGGCACCCATCCATCACTCTCATTTCTCAGTCATGTTTGCTGGAAGCCAGATGAATTTATGATGCATTACCTTGTTAAAGAGGCACAACTGGCAAGGGAGGGCTTATGGGCTTACGTGCAACTCAGTGTGTGCAGTATGCCTGTGTATGCATTGATTGTGTGTGTGTGTGTGTGTGTGTGTGTGTGAGTAAATGCATTTGTACATGCTGTTTAGTATACAATGCTGAGGACTGTCTGAATATAATGGTGTTGTTTAGTGTGGAGGTGTTTTTCACAAAAGACAAGCTGAAAATAGGAAAGTTCAGAGATTTATTAGAAGGAGCCAAGCAAAAGCATTTGTGTTGTACACGCATGCACATGCATGCATTGATGCAAGCATGTTTTACACTCATGAATGTGTATGACTTTCAGATAGAGAGAGTTAGGGAGAAAGAGAGAGAGAGATGCAGTTTGTCCAGAGCAATCCATCACAGAGTGGCAGTGGCGGCCTATCCAGAGCAGCGCTGTCTATCAGGAACAGAGCAGTGAATTAAGGCTAGAAACAGACACACGCTGCCACAAGAGCTGGAATCAATCACAAAATGACAGAAAAAAAGCAAACCCACAAATAGGGTTGCACTGGTATGAGATTTTCACGGCATAATAACAGTCTCAGAAAATATCACAGTTTCACAGTACACAATATATAACTATTTTTATTATTAGTTACAATAACCTTTAAAGGGCTAAACGCTTTTCTTGAACAAATGCTTTATTACAGCTAAAACTTAAAACAATATTTTTGAATGAAATTAGAGCATGTGTAAGAAAATCTCCCTTTTGAAAAGAAATGAACCATCCGGTTATGTTCATTATAGAGGAACACCAATAATGTTTAATTATCCTAAAATGTCATCTCATTATTAAGTTTATTACTAGCCATTTCAGTAATTATTTGGTATAATGATGTTCTTTACATCTCAAAGATCATGGTTCAATAAGATCCATTTCTTTCATAAAAAAATGTATTTCAAATCATTCTTTTTATGTACTTTCCCATTTTTATTTTAGAAATGTAATTATTTTCTTTTATATAGTGCCATATCAAGCACAACTGGTTTTCCACCGTAAACCTGCACGTTCAGCGCAAAGCCGGTGTTTTCATCACCCAGATTTTCAGGCCGTATTTGGCTGGTTTGGAAGGCGTTTATTGTCTAACTGGGCAGCGACCTCTGAATGCCTCTAGGCAGTAGGGCATGGGTTATATAGGAGAGGAAGTTGCTCTAACCAATTGCCCCACAATTCCTAACAGCTGCCAGCTTGTCTCTCTCCCGTCTGACAGCCCATGTCTCTCGACTATCAAATCGGATCATTCTCTGCATCCCACAGATGGCTGTTGATTCATTATTTGTTTTATAGATCCCAGCCAGAAAGAGAACCCACAAATATGCATGTATCCATCTTTTTTTACTTCTCCCCCAAAACACACCTTCCTTCTAAATTTGTCATTGCAAGAATGACAAGCTCAAACGCTGACTGTCTCACAAGTCACTGCCACCCTAATGGGCCCAGGCACTTTATTTTGGTCTTCATGTTTTCTGAAGACAGTTTTGCCTGATGCATTTTTGGAGAGGACCACTTTTTTGAAGTAAATGCTTTGCCTGGAGGAATAGGAATAGCATCTTCTGCATTTGGCTCATAATCTGAAACATCAGACTCAGAATTCATGTCAAGATGGTCTTCATCTTCAGAAAATAGCCTCCTCTATTTCACTGTCATGATCAAAGTTTTGCCCACGGGAACAAAAAAGGTTCCTGTAAATAGTCATAACAACACCTGCATTCTCACACTTACAGATGAAGTCAATAGAATATG
>JBBKCR010000006.1:14177799-14182054 GCA_037577295.1 Ladigesia roloffi | reverse complement strand
AGAGTGATAGATAGATAAAGAGAGAAAGGGAGAGAGAGAGAGAGAGAGAGAGAGAGAGAGAGAGAGAGAGAGAGAAAGCAAGAGACACTGCGTGAGACAGCAAGAGCGTCTGTGAGAGAGACAGGGAGACAGCAAGAGTAAGAGTGACAGTGAGAGAGAGAGAGTGATAGCGACAGTGAATGAGAGAAAAAGAGAGACATTGAAAGAGAGACAGAAAGCAAGAGCCACCGAGACACAGCGCGAGCGTCAATGAGAGAGACAGCAAAAGACAGTGAGAGACAGACAGCAAGAGACACAGAGAGAAAAACAGCGCGAGTGACAGTGAGAGAGAGAGAGAGAGGGGGAAAGAGAAAGATAAAGAAAGAAAGAGCGAGAGAGAGGTGTGTGTGTGTGGGGGGGGGTGCTCTCATACCAAGTGCCACGCTGTGTGTGTTGCAACTTAGAGGACAATGTCACACAGCTTGTAGTGTCTGTAGGACTAATCCTGTCAGGCTTTTATCTTCCCCTTCCTCTGCCACTTCCCTCGTTTGCACTCTCTCTCTCTTTCTGTCTCTCTACTATACCCTCTCACGCTCCCTCTTTCTTTTCTCATTGTCTGTCTCTCTCCATTCATTCTCTATTTTCTCTTTTCTCTCTCATCCAAACTGCAGACTAGTGCAGGAGTTCCACTCAAATCAGAAAACCTCATTTAAATTATGTGTGTGTATCGGTGTGAGAGTGTGTGTGTGCGCGTGTGTGTGTCTATGTGTTTGAGAGAGAAACAGCAAGGATTTGCAATCAAGGGTGCTGCTGTGTGACAGATAGACTGGCTAATAAGTCATAAGTCCTGTCTGAAACTCCCCACTGCCTACCACCTCCAGAAGTGAGAGAATGAAGTAAACCGGACCAAGATGAAAGCTAAGTCTAGCCTTGGACTAAACTTCTTTGCCAATGGTGTTTCCCTATTAAAAAAGCCATTTAGATTTAATTTCTTTCTGGGAAACTGGCCCTATGACTTCTGACCTGCTTCCACAAGAATTTTTGTAAAACACAATGAGCAGAACACTTTTAAAATTATTCACCTTATCAGCATCCTAACTGGGCCGTCAATGATCTTGTAATGAGCTTGTCAGTGACTATGACTATTAGAGGACTAGACATGACATGTTTGTGTGTCATTAGCCAGTCTCTTTGTAGCCTTGAGCCTTTGGGATGTGTTTGGACATGAATTGGAGTGCCCGCCACACAAATTTGCCCAAATAAAAGCATGTGGGCTCTGCAGATTAATTCAAGTGGAACATAACAAAAGCACTGTTTACACAAGCTAATCCCAGGCAGTCAGCTAGCTTTCAGGCTAGCTCCAGTAGGCTCTGCTGGTACATAGATATCTCTAGTTATTAATCAGCCATCCCTGGAGCGCTCAACAACAACAAAGTCTTTATCTTATCAAGAAAACAACACAAGCGAATCAGTCCTTTCAGATGGCATCTTCAGCAGTCTTTAGAGGGTGCACAAAGCAAACTGTTTTCCCTAAAGCCTTCCGTAATGTATGCATCAGACGTACGCACGTTTGCGCAGCCAAGCGTGAACGATCGGACAGTTATGGCAGGTTAAGAGCGCTGTTGCTAAATCTGATTAGAGCAGTGTCTCTCATGGCCCTCGCTGTGGAAAGGTGTGCATAAATTGGGGGAGAGGGAGAGGGAGAAAAAGAGAGGCAAGGAGGGAGGCAAACTGGGAGGTTGGAGAGTGAAATCCCTCAGGAGTGTGTACTCAAGGATTTATGACGCCTTACCTCGCCTGCTCTGTCCTTGGCTTTGACTGGGCTGTTTTCTGAGGGAAAAGGTTTCCAGTGTGTGTCTCCTGATTAAAACGCAGGGGAAGGGAGGGCTGGAGAGAGGGAGGGAGGGCAAGAGGCAGGGAGTGACAGGAGAGAATGAAAAGCCCCATACTGGAGCATATTTGAAGGGTGCCATCACCATCCTTCCTTTCTCCCTCCCCTGTCTCCTTCCTGTGCGGTCCTGGCTCACCAGGAACTACCGATATGCTCGTGTTTATTTTCTGCACAGATGACAAGGCCTGTCAAAATCTGTCGGCATGTGACATAATTAGCGCAGATTGCTAAATACACCCAATCAACTGCAAGTGCAGGTGAATCTGTAATTCTTCTAAATTAATCAGAATGTACCTGTGCTTACCCACACTTAGAGCTCATCACTCTACTAGTTACACACGTGTTTATGCAATCACACACATGCACACATGCAATCTGTTTTGGCTTCATGTCTAGAGGAATGATCAACAACCTCTACTCAATCACTAAGCACCAACACGTTCCTGAAGTTTGTAAATCTGAGATTAGATTAGTGAGGGCCAGAGACGGAAAGAGTTGCAAATAACAGGTCTTAGGTCTTGACCCTCAGGTCCAGAATTAAGTCCCAAGTCAGTAATGGCAAGACTAAAGTTGAGGCTTGGGACCTAAACTCTACATTCTAAACAAGTCAGAATGTATTCTTCTGTTTAATTTCAAAAGTGAGGGTCACATGGACAAGTTAATAATATCAAAGTAATTTGTCTCCTTTATGTTTTACATTAGAGTCACACTTTCCACATGACACCCATGTATATGTATAGTAGATGATACAGTATGTGATTTAATGATTTTTGGGAGTATATTTTAAGCCAATTGCGCCCAACATTCTCACCCCCACCCCCGGGGGTGCAAGGGTCATATCTGAGATTTTTAATACAGTAAAAATAATTAAGGCAAAGACCGCCACTAGTTTGAATCAAATGTAGCTTTCAAACAATCAAAACTACCATGAAGACACAGAGGAAAGACAGCAACATTCTTAGATTATTTTTTCATTTAAAAGTTGTTCAAATCATTCAAACCGAGTTCCACTTTTGGCTCAGTCTAACTACCATGAAAAAATCTAAACATTACTGTTAAATTACAACAGTAAGACTGGGGTTTAAAGGATGAGAAAGGGCTTATTGACACTTATTCGAATTTCCCTTATTCAATTTTCCCTTCAGGGAAACTAGAGTTGTCATGCTTGTCTCACTTATCCAAAAACTAAGAGATAAAATAGTTACTGAAAAGCTGCTGTTAGGTGTCCATATAAAATACATTTATACTGAACATCTGGCACGCATTATAACAGGAAATAAATCAATTTACAAAAGTAATCAACTTCGCACACTGCAATCTCCTGTCAGATGCTGCCCCGGATTTGGAATCATGATAAAACTCAAAGTCAAGCAGCGTTTTCAAGTCGTAAAAAAAAAAAGCCTTAGCAGCATGATAGGTGTGAAATTCTCCCTTGAGCTGGATATTTTGTCATTTGCAGGGTGACTGGACTGTTTTCAAATACATCATACATCAAATTTGATTTTGTAAGATACAAATGGACTAACACAGTTCAGTCAAAGGTAGGCATTTTGTTTTTTGAGTATAAAGACTTACAAGTTAATTCATTTACAGCTAGTAGAGATGGTTGACATGGCAGAAATACATTATTATTGTTAACAAGCATGCATTTATATATATGCATATATACAAATATGCACTTTCTTATTCTTTAACAAATCTGATATCATGCGATTGTTTTCATCAATATGACAATATGCTATGACCATGGTACCATTAAGGTACGCATTTGGCTTTGAGCACAGAGAAGCAGAGCAACATTATTACACTCTGAACAGTCCCCATACTGCTGCTCTACTCATGGCTTTATGTTACTCTCCATATTCGCCACTCATACCCACCACATAGGCTTGGCTGAGCACTTACTCGGAGAGCCTAAAAGCAAGCTGTGTGTAAAAACTCAAAAGTCAGGCCCTTTAAAGGGAGAGAATCCATCAGCCCCTAGTTGTTACAAAGTGGTCCTTTATTAAAAATGCAGCAGGTCCATTATTCTGGGTTCAGGGCTCCTCTCCTACTCTCTCTACCTCACACACAAACCGACAGTCTGGCCAGGCTCCTTTACTTTTGGACCACTCACTGGCTTTAGTTACAGATAAATCTATACGTACAGCTGACAAGACATAGAGAGAGATATCCTTTACATTTAGCTGGCTACAAAGGCAATGTGTTCTCTGCAAATCAGAATACCAGTAAATCAGGAAAACGTGACTATACGCATTCACTCAGTCATTTGCGAATAATAAGGACGGCACACTGTACTGATGTGAGATATCAGCATGGGGGCATCTTGTTTTCTGGCTGTAGATATTTCATGATTGCTATTCAAACATCTATGCATGAAAAACC
>JBBKCR010000006.1:14170299-14172799 GCA_037577295.1 Ladigesia roloffi | reverse complement strand
CTCTGTCCTGGCTGATACACACAAAGGAGATGCAGACGTGTGATGTGGATGCACAGTTGAGACACAGTCAGAGGTACCAAGGCTCCGGCTTCAAGTCCAGGTTAAATCACTGAGGAAAACGGCGCAAACTCCTCAAAGGGAAATCCGGCACTTATCCCAGACCCACACGCACTCTTTTTTCTTCTCTTCGCGTCTGCTTTGCCGCTGTCTTCTTTTTTCCACAGCCTCTTTCGCTTCCTTGCCTTTGTTGCCGCTTGCCTGCGTTGCGAGTGTGAATATGAGATTGTGAATGTGTGTGGCTGCGTGCGAGTGTGTGTATATGGGAGTATGTGTGTGTGTGAGTGCGTGTGTGAGTGTGTGCGTGTGCGCTGCCGGCTGCTACACACTGTAGTGAAGAGTTAAAGGCTCGGTTTGGGCAGCGCTCGGGTCTCTCCTCCTCTTCCCCCTCCTCCCCGAGCTTGGTGGGCGGGGCTAAAGGCAGGATGTGAAGCTGCCTGACTGGAGGGAGGCGTGTCTTACAATGCTTCTCTATCTCTCACTCACACTGGCTCGGCCACCCCTCCACAAAGCATGCTGGGAGGAGCCAGGAGGAGTGGGATGGAAGAGATGAGAGTGAGATGGAAAGAATAAGAGTGGCTAGGAGCCAAAGCCCCCTATTGGTGACTGGTAGATTGCACATAGCCCTTGTCCAAAACACCACCCCAGTCTTTTTATTTGAGCCTTTCTTTTTTCTATTTCTTTCTAGCATTTCACATGATTTTATATTAGCCGTGAAAGAGAGAGAGTATAGATGATTTGCTTTTAGTCGCCTAACACCCAGTTACCTGTGCCCTAAAGCCCACAGCAGAGGCTGATGTTGTGACATACTGACACACTGGCACCCATGCATACTAGAGCAGAGAAACCTGGCCTTAAATAGCACTTACATAAGACAGTGATGCTCAGTTCTACTCACAGTCCAGAGTTTTACAGGAGAAAACAAAGGGCTGCAGTCTATTTCCAACTGCTATTACAGCTGCTGTTGGCATGAATGTAATGGTAATAATTATCGTGTGTCTCTTTGATTCACCTCATTTTCTTTTGATCACTGTATATCAAGATTATTGATGCAATTGGGAACATAAACTTTGTTTAGTAATGTTTCTAGCAAATTCAAAGAAAATGTGCTTATTCTTTAAGTGGTAGGTGCCAACAAAGGGACAGAGGTTGCAACTTTTTGTATCAACCAATCATCACATAGGTCAGCATTTAAGCATCCTGATAATAAATTACATTTAATTTATCAACAGTAAAAACTTAATTAACGATTTTTGTATCATGGAAAATTGGTGATTCTCTTTAAGTTAATGTTTAAAGTGCTCATTCTGAATGTTTTAGTAACTGCTACTCACTACTATATGCTTATCTCCAATTTTCAAGACAATGGATGAATTGGGTTATGTACTAGAATTCAAAATGTTGAGCAGATTATATATTTTGTACAAAAGTTGAGACTGCAGCCCCAAAGGAAGGCAGGAATGTTAGTTAAATGAAACAAGCTTTCTTGTATTCAAAATTCAAACAGAATTATCAATTACTAACAAATAATTTTTTGCATCCATTTTTTGGTCAGGAGTTTACAGCGTGCTACATCGTTATTAAACGTTTACCACGTTCAGGTCTGAGAACTTAAATCAATTTACGGTTGCTTCCAGAGTAGCCAAACCTGTTACCGAAACTGAGCTCAGCTCCTTCATCTGAATTCAACATTCAAACCTCAAACCAGATAGATTCATGCACTTTTGGGCATTTCTCTTTGCTTAAACTGTGTTTGGCATTTTTATATTTCACAACTTATTTCAGCCTTTCAAAAGTGGGGACTTGGAAATCAGAGATGGGAGTGCGCCTGTAACTGTAACCGATATTACACTTTTACCAACCTAATATCACACACTGCATAGTAGGGATCTTAAACCATGTTGTTGAGTTCAGCAAATTCCACTTTTGCCAGAGGAATTTGTTGTTAATGTTGGCAAGCTTACAAGCTCAAGAGTAAGTGCGTGACCTGAATAGCAACAGTATATCAAACAGTGTATCTTATTGGTATACTGAATCAGCTTTATTGCTACGTTTTTATCAGGCTGTTTCACAGATAGTATCGATGTACACTTTTGTAGCTGCCATCTCTTAGTGAAGGTAACCATTTTTTCTCAGCTTGCCAACAACCTAAGAAGCCAAGATGACCAAATTAGCTTGGCAGGTTGTCACTGTTCATGGTAAACAAGCTGTAATGCTTTCTGCACTTTGCACCTCACTCTGACAATGTCCAAATAGGGCAGTCTTTTTGCTGCCATATTTTTTGTTTATGTTCAGTCATGTTGTGTTGTGTGTGTAAATCTCATATTGTCTTGCCAATATTGTTATCTGTATGTTTGCAGGACCCTGCCTATGTATATGATGAATACAGGGGTGTTTGTCTGCATTTAAAATTAGTTAATATTATTTGGCTATTGATTGGTAT
>JBBKCR010000006.1:14156261-14166826 GCA_037577295.1 Ladigesia roloffi | reverse complement strand
CAAATGTCATGATACTAAAGACAGGAATCTTAGATTTAACTCCACAACCTCTGAAGAAGTCCAGAGCAACAGCACAAACCATCGCAAATACACCCAAAAGGACATCTGCTTGCAATGCCAGGAAAATGCCAGGCAGATGTCCTTTTGCCTGGTGGACATTGGTGAATTATGAGGGCTGACAGCAGCCTAAAAGATTGAAGACAGTACAGGGGGTCTATGTTGTGGACTATGCTGGAGAAGTAGCTTGGTTGTAAAAAAAAAAAAACACACCCGATCTTATGTCCATGGATTTTACTATTATTACATGTACAAGTACAAACCTGAACCTAACTGTTTTTTTATATTTATTAAAATTAATAATAAAAAATGAAATACGAAAGAAAGACATATAATAAAAGGCTCAATCTTTTGAAGGCAGAAGCAGCAAAGCTTACTTTACTTACTACCATATTCTACCCTAATAAAAATGAGACCAAGCCAAGGAACGTTTTCTTTAAATCTAAGAATAAATATGATATATACTGATGACAACAAGATCATTCTCTGCAATACAACAAGGCAAAAGACAAAATAACACAAAAGTCTCAAAATGTCACTGAAACTTACTAGTTACAGACTGGGAAAAAAATCACATTTGCTAACTGGGACATGTAGGTTGTCCAGGAACTTGACTGAAATTTTTTTTAAGCATTATCCTTAAATCCCTTCAAATAAAGCTGAAATCTGAAAATCTTTGACAAAGAAAATTATAATGCTGCTATGCTGCTCTTTGACATTTCTCTAGTGAATATACATTCTTTTAATCATTATTTATGCGTACAGTGATTGAACATGAGAGAAACTGGGGAAAAAAGACTCGCTTTAAGTAAGTGTTTTATGGGAGAATATAGTTTTGGAGGGAGAGGGGTGCATGAGTGCAGCACTCTCATTACTATGTCTGGAATGCTGGGGCACTTTGGAGGGAGGGAGGGAGGAAAAGGGATGGAGAAGCAGAAAGAGAGAGAGAGAGAGAGAGAGAGAGAGAGAGAGAGAGTGAGAGGGAGAGCGAGAAAGAGAGAGGGAGATTGTAGAGGGGTTCCAAACAACCGTGGCACACCAATGCCAGCAGTCTGAAACCCCAGATAAATTATCTCAATAAGATTACAGTTAGACAAACACTGCAAAAATCCTTCTAGAGACCAGACGTGTGTTTTCAAAACTAAACACATGCATATCAGGCCTTTATCACAAGAATGATGTGAAAACTTAATAACATAAACTAACAAATGAGCCAGTTTGATATGCACAACAGCATGCATTATGCCTCACACTCCTGGGAGCAGTTTAAGTATCTGAAAACCTTATCCTCCTCTTTCTCTGCTGAAGGATTTCAGGCTCACTGCAGAGGTCTGGTGTCACTGCACAGGCGTTCATGTGCACACGCTTAAATTAAGGCGAGCTGTGGCTCTCTCTATTTGTTGCAGCTAGCTGTGTTCTTCAAAGCACCTTCCAAAGGGAGCAGGAAATGGTGTCTGTGACTCAGGGGTACCATTCTCAGCAGCCCAAAGAAACAAAAAGGGAAGAAAAAAATGAAAAAAATCCCTTCTCATCTGGTTAATGCACAGCTGGGAAAACAGAGCATGGTAGCGGTTCATTTTCCTGGGCACTCAGAAAAACACTGGATGACTGGATATGCCACAGAAAGGAGTGTGCATAAAGCAGTTAGTGAGGCATGAGAAAGACAGTTAGTGAAAGTGTACCATTTCAGGTTTTTGATTCTGAGGTCAATATTGAAGTTGTGAAAGTGACACCATCAAAACAAACAGCAGGGTATATGACGGGTATTTTTGAATGGTCTGTTTTATAATTTGTTGATCTATACTAAGCATCAGAGTAGTGTAAAATATTAAAGCCTGTATATCATATGCCAGTTTGAAAACATATATCTGCTTTGAGTACATCTTTGAGGCTTAAGTACTGCATTCTTTGAAATTATGCATTACCTTACTACCACTGACATTTCAAATCATGACTGACATGATTCCCCTAAGTCTGATCCCCTGCACTTGGAATAACTACATTTCTGTGGCAACAGTCAGTATGTAAGAGTTTATAAGTGATAATGCTTTGATGGTAAGGCATCTTTCAGTAATTCTCATCTCCTGCTGTGTAGCAACATGCAGTCTGAGGTAATAGTAGTCCATGGTGTATTTGAAGTTAACATTATGAAGTTTTACTAAGGGAACATATGACTTTTAAGGTAACAATAGTCTTTAGCATATCAGCAGATCTTTTAAAACCTTTAAGACAAGCTGGGGACTTGAATCAGACACGTTTTCACAGTATATCCCACAGATGTTTGATTTGATTGGGGAATTTGGAGGCCATGCCTACACTTTGCCATGTTTTGCAAACTATCCCTTGACAACTTCTGCAGTGTTGCAGAACAAATTATCCTGCTAAAAGAGAGCACGTCCATTAAGGAATATCGTTGCCCTGAAGGGGTCTACATGGACTGCGACAGTGTTTAAACCTCTACTGCGCGCATTTTTATTTTAAGAAGAAAAAAGTATTTCACACAAGATTTTGGGAGCTTTGGGGTCCTAAATAATATATCAATTAAAAAATGTGTCCCACCTAAGACCCCCTAAAAGATTTTTTTTTTTGCCTCACGGCAACGCTATGCCACAAGGGGTCAAAAACACCAAGGTATTTTATAATATATAATAACACACAATAAATACATTAGACATTTTATTGCAACAACAACAATTTCAACAAGTGTTATTTCAATAAACATAAGGTATATTAGCTGTGTGTGTTTGTGTTTATATATTTAAATATTTATTTATATATATATATAAATGCATAAACCTTGGTGTTTTACTACCCTTGTAGCAGAACATTTCCCTGAGGCAACAAACTAAAGTTGGTCTTAAGGCAACAAATGAAAAAGAACATTTTAGTATATTAATAAAGACAAAAGGTGGTTTTACTCAATCAGATATGCTTCTTTACCTACTCATGTGCATCACAGATTTTTTTGGTAAAATTTATTTCAAATTAAACATGTTAAAAAGTGAAATTTATCTTACCTTATGCTAGCAGAGTACCAGCTATTGGCTCAAAAAGGACTGCTCCACCCCCAGATGAAAGGTCAAACCTACACCCACTTCAAATTGTATTGGTTTCAGACTCATCATGAGCTATAATGTGATGTCGTTTTGTTTGTTTTTTTAATTGGGCCAGTGAATGGGCCAAAATAATATTTTTTTGCCTAAAGGCAACGTTATGCCATAGAAAGATAAGTAGGTGGTAAAGCCAAAGAAACATCCACGTGAATGCCGGGACCAAAAGATTCCTGGCAGTACATTTCCTGGATTGTCATACTGCCTCTGCCATACTGCTTTCTTTTACAGTGCATCCTGGTAAGTGTCGTGCAACCCAGCCATGCACAAAATGCAAAAGAAAATATCAGACCAAGCCACTGCACACAGTGAAGTATGTTGACTCCTTTCTATCATAGAAAGCATTACAATTTTTCAGCAATTTGTGCTATAGAAGCTGTACTTTGGCATCTGATCAGATGGACTAAACTTCACTCCTCACATGAATGAGTCTTGAGCACCCATGACCCTGTCACTGGGTCACTGGTTGTCCTTCCTCAGACCACTTTTGGTAGGTACCAACCAATGCATACCAGAACCAGCCCACCAGACCTGTCATCTAGTCATCACAATTTGGCCCTTGTTGTTCAGATCTGTATGCTTGCCCATTTTCCCTGCTTCCAACATATCTACTGTTCACTTGTTATGTAAAATATCTCACCCCTTGACAGGTGCCATTGTTGAAATAACCAATGTCATTTGCTTCAATGTAGTGATTTTGATGCGGTGGCTGTTCGGTCATGAATTCTCTTGGTTCGATAATGGAATTAACCATATAAGTTTAAAAGTTTGTGGACACCAACATTTCTCCTGAAATTAAAAATGTTACCCTAAGTGCTGAGTGAAGAGGTGCACCGTTTGAAGACATCAAGGGTCTCAGCAGTTCTGGCGGTCAGAGGAAATTCATCAAAATCAATTCACTTACATGCTTCTTCTACCTTTGCAAAGAAATGGGTCAAGTCAGACTGTGCTGTGACTCATTCGTTTGATCAGCGCTGATAGGTAAGGCAGACCTGGAGCACTTTCGGCTTTGTAGGCGAACATTTTAATACTGTATAATGGGAGCAGCCACAGGAAGCCAGTGAAAGGTTTGCAGAAGTGGTGTGTTAGAATGCTGGCATTTTGAAGTCACGTTGATGCATTCTAAATCATCTGTAGAGGTTTATGGTCTTCAGAGGGAGGCTGACTTAAGACTGAGTTACAGTAGTCCATTCTAGAGGAGATAAGTGACCAAACAAGTATCACAGTGATGATGAATGGATGTATCCTCCTGATGTTACAAAAAGGTATCTGCAAGTTTGGATAAGATTGTTAATGTGAAGATTGTAAAAGAAAACATTTAGACAGCAAAAGATCACAGAAGGTCAAAGATGCCATACGTGTGTAATTTGTAATTGGGATGTGGAAGAGTGAGAGAAGAGACATCATCTTGGAATGAAAGGAGGACCTTTAGTGAAAGTTCCTACTGCCCCAGGAGGACAATATACAATGATGTGGAGTCTGGTGGAAGGAGTTGCAGAGACACATAGGAATTTGAAAGATGGAATACTGATGTGTGAACAGGAGAAAGGTGTAAGGCACCATTTATATCAGAGAAACAGTCTTGTGCCCCCTTGTATACCATACTTGCAAGAAGAGTGCTAGAAGGCAAAAGCAGAGGCAAGAGCTGCTGGTGTTGTTGAATTCTCTGGTGTAATCTATGTTTCAGCAAGTCAAAAAGTGGAATGATTGAAATAGTCACAGACATACGTTCACAAGGAAAATAGATAGTTCTATAGTCTGCCACAAATCAAAATTAGAGAACAGAGACGGATACAAAAAATTACTGCTTTTCCCTCTGAAAAGCAGGACTTCTAGAATGGTGGGATGCGGTTAGTTATTATAAAAATGTGTGTGTTAATAAAAACAAAACAAACAGAGGAATGTTGGTTTCTAACTTAGAAAAAATACAGACACAAGAGAATACATGTTCAAGACAGCTACAGTGCAAATGCTAAACCATTACTGTCAACTCAGACCAGCCAGCAACATGTCACACAATACACTAAGATAACAAAGTAGCTAGCTCAAAGTTAGCAAGCAACTTCAAACAAGCTAACTTACCAGGTGATGGCAGCTCAAGCAAGTTGCACAGCACACCTGACAGTAATATTTCTCCATAGCCAATGTTGAGCCTTCCAGCATAGTGACCTTATGCTCACGTGTAACCGATCCAGAGCTTCCATCGGTATAATCTCCATAGAAATGCACTGTCAATACACTTGTATGCCTGTGCTTCTGTCGCTTAAGGATGTGGTGTGCTGTGAGATTTTATGTCGTTCCAGACATTCGATAGGTTGCAGAGTATCAGGATTTTGGTCTGAGTTCTGAGGTTATAATCATGGTAAAATTCTAATATTTAGAGAACAACCCATATTAAGATATTTTCAACTGTCAAATTGAGTCCATAAAATTTTTCCCTTGGTTGTTTGCATTTAACATTAACAAGCATCAGCAATTCATGCTAAAAAAACTGACAAACTGACTCATGACACATTAGGATATTTCTAGAAAAATTGCTGCTGTTTTTAGCATCACCAGGATCTAAAGCTAGCTCTTCTGTTCAGACAACAAAACAAGATGTGACCATGCCTGACAGAATACCACTCAGGTATCAGGGGAAGGTATCCACAGCAAAGCTGTAAAAGTTTGGACACTTTTCTTTATGACAGTATTTTACAGCCAGAGCCAAATTCTTTCATGAAGAAATCTGCAGTATGCTCTGGATAATGAAGATGCTTCACTCCTCTCAAAGCAGAAATATACTGGGACTACAGGGAACTCTTTCCTTTAAATGTGTTTCTTTTAGCCATCATGTTCAGTGTCAGTTCTCTCTGCTGAAGTCAGAATGCATTTTATTGCTCACAGTGGCTTTTTAAGTTTTCAGAATAGTCAAAGTTCATTTCTCAAAGCTTTGTTCCCATGAATAAAATCAATGTCATTAAGTTTAATATAGTTCTTCTAATATTGTACAATGCGGCCCATATTACTGTTGCACTTCACTAACATAAACACACATAAAATCATTGTAGACATGAGCATCTCAAGGACACTTTATTCCTCTTATAATGCTTGATTCCATTTTATTTTTCCTACAGTATGTCTCCAACTAACTGGATATGACAGCATGACAAAGGATAGGTGAAATAACCAAGTTTGTGTGGGCACTGTATATATGAGCCTGTGTATGTTTATTCAAGAAGGAGATGAGGTGGACTGATGGATGATGCATATGATTACAAGGATAAATTACAACAGACATCTCTTCATAATAATGCAACACCTCACTGCCTCAAAAAGGAATAACTTGCAATTACCCAGGATGTATTTTAATTATTTTGCAAACGACAAACTAACTATTAGCAGAGACATGCCATTTTCTGATGTGCTGCATTCATTAGACCTAAACTATCCAAGCTCAGCTGATCCTATCATTTGGGACTAAACATGACATCCAACAGATTCTTCCCATTAACCAACTGCCAATTAATGAATGTAACTCAATTTGTTTGTGGGAAAGAAAGAAAACAGCATACAACTGCGATTTTTCTATTGCCCATGTAAAATTGGATATCTAAGACTCCATGAAAGTAAAGATCTTGATTTCTGAGGAAAAACTAAGAGTCCTCCCCACTCACTCACGCTCTCTTGTCAGGTAGCAGTGTCTCTGGTGAAGGCACCGGGCCTGGTCTAGCGTGACTGACAGGAGGGGCTCCAGACAGTAGAAGGTAATTAATTTTTGTAAACGACCGCCATGTCTGTCACCTTTTATAAACGAGCGTTTATACGTTATGGACGATTTAACCACCCCGCTGAGGGGAGCTGACAGAGACGAGTGGGACAGAAAGAGATGGAGGTGAGTACAGCACAATGGCCATGCGAAGAGAGCACTAGTGATGGAAGGATACGAGCACTCTATTTCAGTACTAACAGCGGCACTGCTTAACACTCATCAATCACATCCAAATCATGATGCTTCACACACTCCAACATTCATCACACAACAGCACTGTCAGTGCGCATCTTTAAAGGAAAAGCATGATGTGTGAATTTGTTTTGTGAACACTGAAGTTCAGACACTGAGAGACAAGCGCTGGCCCACTTTGGGCTTTGAACACATAAAATATAAAACACAACAAAACTGCACTTAAACTAACAGTGCAGTCCATAGGTAAACTGCATCTACATTGGATCATAAAGAACTAATGGCTCTTTTTATTGATTGCCATAAACTGCCATTTATTGTTATTTCACATGGACTATCTCGTAATGGACAGTTGTCTCTTGTTTCTTGGCTAAGTGTCAATGCAACATTAGTTCATGCAAATTGGAGAATCTGATGATTGTACGTGTGACATTTGCATCAGGGCTGCTGTTTAAAAGCCATGGTCACTTAAGCAGATCATCATAAGAAAAGATGTCAGAATAATTCAATCAGAGACATGGTTAAAATATTGTGTCTCAAAAATCTAGACACATGGACATTTTGTACATTCAAAGGCAGTCTCCAAATGCAGCTCTTGGACAAAGACTTGTGAATAGAGAAGATAAAGAGTGACGGAAAAAGGAAAATACAGAAAAACTCACGACCCAAAGCATCCTGCCTCATCTGTGAAGAATAGTAGCATGGGCATGCACCGCTGCCAGTGGAAACAACTTGTCTTTATTAGTGATGTGACTGCCAGCGGCAACAGCGAGAACTCAGAAATACACAGAGGCTTCGTATGTCTCAAAACTCAGGCAGAGCTCATCTCATAGCAAGATAACGACTCAGAACACACTATGGAGTTTTCCCAGGATGAAAAGCAGATTCTTCTAGATGGGCCAAGTCAATCACCTAACCTGAATCCATTTAAGCATACATTCCAACTACTAAAGAAATTTCTGAAGGCAAAAAATGTCAGGATATGAAAATGGGTGTATAAGATACATGGTAAATCATAACCAGGGAGGGCACAGGATGCCTTGTGCAGTGTAAAGGTCATCAGTTTCAACAAGTCATCAATAGGATTAGCAATCATGGTCTAAATACCCAACAGCCTTTTCAGATTGTAAACTAATGTTTAAAAGGTATTTGAACAAGGTCATTTGTGGGAGACATGATTAGTATATGGTACATTTTTTACAAGCACCTGACTGTGCTCTTGCTCAATTTGTTAAAACAAACATAAATGTATTTGATCCTCTTCTCAGGATCATATGGTGGCTGAGAGAGCTCAACGTGCTGCAGCTTAAGAAAACACATGCAAACAGAAAAAACACAACAACTTAAGAAAATGTCTCCATCAGTTTGACAATACAGGCGCTGCAAATACGGAAACACACTGCAAATTCTCACAACACAAGCTAACATAGAAACGCACTGAAAATACACAAACACACTGCAAATACACAAACACACTGAAAATACACAAACACACTGAAAATACACAAACGCACTGCAAACACACAAACGCGCAGCAAACACACAAACGTGCTGCAAATACACAAATGCACTGCAAATTCACAAATGCCTAAACTCCTATTTGCAGCATTTTCATGTGTTTGCAGCATGTTCGTGTGTTTGCAGGATGTTCGTGTGTTTGCAGCATTTTCATGTGTTTGCAGCATGTTCGTGTGTTTGCAGCATTTTTGTGTGTTTGCACATGATAGGATCATGCGTGCAAATCTGTACAGAAAGTAAGGAATGATCACAAACAAATGAAAAAACAGGCAAGAAGCTCTGGAAACAGGACAGTACGGTTTTCAGACACTGAAAACAGCAAGTGACTCTGCGATAATATGAAATAGAGGCACACAAACATTACTCTTGACAAAAACTCTACATTATTGCTAATACAGGAAAATTACTGAAATTTATCACTCCACAGTGTGACACATAACACGGCCACCCTCTGAGGTGCTGCCATGTAGTCCTGACTTTTTGGTCTGCTGGAAGGAGCTTTGATGAGGGGCTCACACAGCAGCTCCTCTTATACAGCTTAAACAGGAGAGAAGTAAAAAGAGGGAGACTGGCCCCAGTCCTCCCACCCGTGCAGGCGCCCAGGGTAATCAGGCCCGTGAAATGTGTTTTCCCTGCTGATTACCGAACAGCAGGGGAGAGAGAGCAGAGCAGAGGCCATGCTCGCAGTTCTTCACACAGCTGAACGCGGCTGAGAAAGAGAGACAGAGAGACAGACAGAGAGAGAGAGAGAAATACAATCCACTCCAAACATGAAAAAGGCAGCTACTGAGGAAATACACTGCACAGCTGGACTGCATATAGCAGGAAGGGGAGGACTTTATAATAAACCATCCTTTATATTTTTCTATATTAACCAGACAGAAAGGTCTTAGCGGTTGAAAAAAGCAGAGTCTTTCTTTAGAAGCACAAAAATAAACTGCTGAATAAAAACGGCCCTTTGATGGTAATAACAGACAGACTGTCACACTATATGCTCAAGACAAGAGAGCCAGAAGGAAATTAGTCTTAGGTTCTTACACTGAAAATAAATCATCAAATCGCAAAAGGCTTCTTTACTCTGAGATCTGTATACATATGGCATTGAGTAGGACTATGAATACAGTTAGTAAACAACACATTTAACAAACCCATGCTCTACTAAGCATTTTGGAAATAAATATATATTTTTTATATATAGTATTTCTAAATATAATATACATTATATGCTGTTAAATGTAATATGTAATATCTGTAATATTTTACTTTTTTTGCAAGGCACAACCTGATAGTTGTCCGAGAACAATCCCGTTTTTCAGCTATTTTTCAAGGTTTAGCTGTTAACAGAGCTGCCTGGAGGATCTGCTCAGCAAACCAAGCAGCAGAGAAGAGCTCTTTACTGAAGGTCTCTGCTTTTTCACTTGATGGGTTTAACAACAGGGAGAGACTCCAAAGGCCTGGTAGAATAGGGAATACATTTCTCCCATGTAGGATGTTGTTAACTTCAACATCCTTTCCCTGGAATATAATTTTCCCACTTACATAACCAACAGCAAACAACTGACAAAGAACAACATTCAACATGCTAATAATAATATGGTAAAAACAAATGTACAAACATAAGGGAAAGAGTGTTCAGTCTTATTCGCAAAGAGTGTGGATGGTCTCAGACAGCTGATCATGTCAGTTCTGCTTTCTTGGAATAAAAACATGCAGCCACATCAGGCCTGCATTAGGGTCTCACCATGAACACTATACTCACTACATTCACCTGCATGTGTGTTCCTCTTTATAACTTTACTGTTATAAGTAGTAATATTGAGCCAAATGGGGTGTATGGAATGTATGGGTCCATGCAATTTAGCAACGGGCAGCACATCAACTGGCAGCAATATTAAATCATCATCATACAACTCCTTATATAGAAGTTCCTCTGGCTG
>JBBKCR010000006.1:14143066-14155679 GCA_037577295.1 Ladigesia roloffi | reverse complement strand
TACTAATGCTATCTTTAAAAACCCCGGTAGTGGTTATTATTGCATGTGATTTAAATGACAATCATTTGGTTCTATTTGAAATAGAAACAACAAAAAAAGATCTGCATGATGTCTGACAACTTGAGCATCAACCCCAGCCAGAGGAACTTCTATATAAGGAGTTGTATGATGATGATTTAATATTGCTGCCAGTTGATGTGCTGCCCGTTGCATGGACCCATACATTCCATACACCCCATTTGGCTCAATATTACTACTGATAACAGTAAAATACCCATCAAGAACAAAGATGAACAAACATCTTTTACTTTAACTCTTACAAACAAATGGAAATAAAACCAAAGATCTTTGAACCAAGGAGGACTTTCCAGTTCCACACGTAGTCGGGAAAACTCAGCGTGCCTGGAAAGTGGCAGAGCTACAGGCCTGTCGAATAAAAGCAAATGGCGGGCAACTAGGAAAGCGAACAGTTTTTATTTGTTGAAATTAGATCATACTAATATGCTCTGAGTTCTAGGGATTAAAATGTAAAAAATATATTAATACCAAAAAAGGAAGTCTTTTAAAGAGATACCAATTAGGGATAGCACCTGTTCCAGTTGAATGAATAGAGAGAGGTGAGAGAAAGACGGGAGGAAGATGTGAAACATTATAAGACAAAGTGAAGCTCATTCTGCATAAGTGCTTACCAGTCTGTTCCTTTCTTCTCATCTCTCAGGTTCTATTCCTGGTCCAGCTGGAGTGCAGCTCTTTTCCTTTTGACAGTGGTGGTTTCCCCCCCAAAGCCTTGAGGCTTTCCTTTGGACTCATACTTTCTCATGCACTGTCAGAAAACAGGAGAACATATCCAGTAATTGCTCTGTCTCAGCACAAATGCCAAGCACACTGATGCTCCATTTCTGTTCAGCTCCTAAAAGCTTTCCTCTTTAGTGAATACCGGTCAACGTTGGGCCACGCAGCCGAAAACAAAAGCAATCGCACAACCTTTTTGGTCTCTGACTCAAACATATTTCCTTCCATTTTTTCCATTTCAAGCAATCCACTCTTCCACTGAAGTAGCTAGGCCGAGGTATGTTTAATGAGGAAGATAAGGATTAAGACATTGATAAAACTGATAATGCTTTTCCATGCCCTGAAGTAAAAACAGTACAGGACATGGAAGGAGCTTGGGTGAATTATGGTGCAGTGTGTCTGCCTGCAGTGCTTTTATAATTACAGTGGAAGTGGCCATATTTCTTGGCATTAATATGGCATGAAGGTCCCTGGGGGAGCTGTCAAATATCCACAAAACAAAGCAGCATGGGGAGTCAGCACTGATCAAAATTTCAATTCTCCCCTACTGCTAAAAAATGAACTTATTGTTGGATGTAGGCCCTCAAACATACTCTGTCCTTTGAAAAGCAAACATGTTTGAAAAACAGTAGAATGACTAAATTAATTGTAGATTTTCGTCAGTGTCTTCTCTGATGCACTTTTGTGTATACACCAGACATAACATTAAATCTACCTGGCTAATCCTGTGTAGGATGCCCTCATGCGGCCAAAACGTCTCTGTCCTGTCAAAG
Source organism: Ladigesia roloffi (assembly GCA_037577295.1). Taxonomy (NCBI): domain Eukaryota; kingdom Metazoa; phylum Chordata; class Actinopteri; order Characiformes; family Alestidae; genus Ladigesia; species Ladigesia roloffi. Next base: position 14,154,114 of record JBBKCR010000006.1, on the reverse strand, counting down.
CATGGGGTCTTCAAAGCTTCCGACGGCATCAATACGTCAGCAGCAGATCCTTTAAGTCCTGTAAGCTGAGAGGTGGGGCCTCCATGGATCAGACTAGTTTGTCCAGTACATCCCACAGATGCTCGATTGAACTGAGATCTCAGAAATTTGGAGGCCAACATTCAAGCTTTCCCAGCTGTGGACAAGTGTCAGCAAGACCACTCTCACTGATAAAAGGCCATATGCAGCAAGCTGCAGTGCACTCTGATCTGTTTGTGCTACAGCAGCTCTACTAAAGGATCTAACCAGACAGGCTAGTCTTCACTCCTTATGCACATAAATGCCCTTGACCATTGTGTTCCTTCCTTGGACCTCTTTTGGTAAATACACTGCGTACCAGGAACACTCCCAAAGATTTGCTGATTTGAAGATGCTCTGATCAAGTCAGCCATCACAATATGGCCATTGTCAAAGTCGACCCATTTTTCCTGTTTCTAACATGTAAACAGACTGGCTAAATTACCTTGACAATGCAAGTGAGGTAATCAATGTTATTCTCTTTACAAGCCAGTGATTTTGGCGGCTAATTGGTCCACAGTCCCTCACTTCTTCTAAGCCTCTCTGCCATTTTGAAAAAGATAAATGCCATCATCTTTTTTTCACAAAGAACTGGCCAAAGCTCCAGGGAGGAAGTTCAGTGGTGATGGCTTTCATGCTCACAGCCAGTTGTAACTTTATTTCATTATTTCTCCATTTGGTTTCCTCTGGGCCCACAATTATAGAAAAACAGATAGGGTCATTCATTTTCCAGAAAGAAAAAAATAAAGATTCTCACATTGCGTCTGAAGGTTTCAGAACTTCCTGAGTAGTTTACGTAATCTCCACTTGTCTTTGAAGTGACTCTGATTAATAAATATCAGAACCCTTTTGGGGTTAGTTTGAAATGTATGTTGAAGTAATTATCAAAATACTTGTAACAATGTTCTCCTCTCAGAGGAATTCACGTTTTTTCCTTCTTCCTGAGGTAAAATATGCAGCTTTATGTTGCACAGTAGTTAACAAATGAAATAGATTCAGTGCTCTCTGAAATGCCAGCACCCATGAAATGATGACTGAGAGTGGTCCTTAAAAATGTGCTCCTTAGATCAATCTTGTATATGACTTATACTTAACACAACAAAACACAATCTTCAATTCAGATTTAGCTACTTAAAGAAATCTACTGTCCTAAAATATCATTATCTAAATCAGCTGTAACACTGTGAATGTAATGTAATGAGATTTTGTTCATTTTGTGAGCAAATTCTGTCTGCCAGGTCAATGACCCAAATTATTCTTCCAGATGCACACAAAGAGGGTTCACTGACCACAGAAACAAGCTTTTGTTGGCCGTTTAAAGAAAACTGAAACATGGAATCTGGTGTAAGCCTTCCTTTTACAATCTTCTAACAAGCTGTCTGGGTTTCCATCTGAATTGCACATGCATGCACTGGTGAAATAAAAAGTACTGTCAAATAACTGAAAAAAGGGCAAAAACAGAAGTAGTTCTTCAGAAATAAAGATTATGACCAGATTATGGCGCAAATATACCTTATTGGGACAGCATTATGCACAAAACCTCTAAAAAAGAAACATTAAACTGTATGATGTTTGGGTTTTAACTTTCTGCTGAAGCTAAAATATTGTGCACAGATTGTCTCCACCTTTCGCAACCTGTCTTCTCACACACAAACAGTTTTATTCTGTTAGTAAAAAATTTTAGCACCAATTTGGGGACTCTGTTTCTGCTGCTACTGCATTTCGGGCAGGATTAATTTAACATGGGAAATTAGGTTTTCTAATTTTACTACAGGATGCATGTAATCCTCCCAAATGTCTGCAGAATATTTCGCTGAATTGAATTTCACCCCATATCAAGGATTCCCCCAGTCACACCATACCACCAGCTCTAGAAAGTTGAAGGAATGAGTATGCTTCCTTTGAATTAGCTAATGCGCCACCCTCTTTTTGTCAAGCTGCCACTAGCTCAACTAGAACTCGCCGTGCTTGTAGCAGAATGCTAGCTTACAATTTTGGTAAAATTCTGTTACCCATCGTACCCAAACAAAAAATGTGCTTTCCAGCACTCTTTGCCATAGCCCAGATGGCTGGGGCATCTGCAAATATTGAACAAGCAGTATCCGAATGACAGCTATGACGTTTATGATAAATTTTAAAAAGATCATAAGACCAAACTTACATTACATACATAAAACAAATATCAGATTTTGTGTATTTACATGCATATAACTATTCCATACAAATGCATGTAACCTGTCTGTGTGCTAAGGCTCACCAACAACTCTGATACTCAACCTTCAGACAGAATGCACCTTATTTGCACATGAAGATGTCACAGAAAAGTTTAGGATGCAATATTTAACCCAGTCTAAAATCAAACATGTCTAACATCACAATTACACCATGCAATATTATTTTGATAAAATGAAATAAATATTTATTATTAAGGAGGCACAGAAATAAAGCCTAGTGATATCAGATTGATTATTTATTATTTAATCACAATTATTGCTGCATCATATATCAACTGTATATTGTCTATCTATGTCAAGATAAAGCCAGTGGTCTGATCTGATCACAGAGAGCTAGAAGAGACTGTGGCCATATTAAAATACAAAATCAAGACTCTTTCCGGCTTTACCTTGCAGTTATAAGACTTGCTGTGTGAGATCACTGGGCTGACAGCTTTGCCACTTTCAATGCACTTGCTTTGTAATCAGACTAATGTAATTATTCCTCTATTCTGACTTCTGTACTGGCCATGAAAATGTTATTTACTAGGTATACGTAAGTTCTGATGTAGTTAAAGTCCCGAAACTTCAACATTCTACAGCCTAAGACTTATATCCTGATTTACGTAAAAGACCACCATATAAAAGATAGGTCTAAGCATTCAGGCAACACTTATTTCACCTTGAGACTTCAGACAGTTTCTTCTTAAGAAATATCAGGGGCAAGCTTAGCAAGAGTAGGAACGATATAAAACAGGACATGCTGTTAGCCTGAGGGCACAAAAGTGGTTATCTGAGCAGTGAGGAAGAGTCATGGGGGGAGAGAGAGAGAAAGGCAGAGACTAGACGGAGTGACAGGAGAAAGATGAAGAGTTAAAGGGAAGGAGGGCGAGATTTAGGAGCATGTCAAGAACGTCAAGCACAATGAATATCTGAGGAGCTACTGCTGGAACAGTCCTCAAACGGCTCTATCGGGGCACGCAGGCTGTACAGCCACCTTTTACATGCTAGTTTAGTTCTGGAAATTTAATCACTTCATGATTAGCATAGAATTTAACCCTGTCAGAGGAGATTAGGGAAGAGACGATTTAAGGGCGCATTAGGTTTAGCGGAACCCTGGGCTTCGGCATCGCAAACAGGGCTGCTACATTAAGTGTGTGGTTACACTCCTCTTATTATTTCACTTGGTTGTGCACACAGGAAAGAGAGGAGAGCAGATGCATAAATCAGACTTCAAACAGGGGGAAACGAAGCTGGCAGCTTGCTGGAGGAGAGCATGAGAAAGCCCCGAAATGTCCCATCGTGAAGCAGCTCATTCATCAAGCACCGAGAGGCTGGCTTCAGCCCTGAGGCTTCTGCAATAAGAGCCCCGGTTTCCTGCCCCTTCCCCGCTTTGTGTATTGAGGATTTTTAGGCCGGGGCTCAGTTTAGTGAGGGTGATTTCGGAAGGTGTTTAATTAAAACACTCCGCAACAACCTGAAAGTGACTGAACCGTTAGAAGCCATGAGTCACACTGTGCTGCACTCAGCGCTCCTGCTGTGTGCAGAGGGCTGGCTCAGCTTCAGCCAGGCTCATAACCTGGCCTCACTTTCACATGGCTCACACCTGCCATCTCACTCACGCCGCACTTGGATAGCAGTGCTGCTAGGCCTGCTGGGTACAGTTCATCACTGATGTGCTTACCACCAACACACCCGAGCCTTTCAGGCAGAAGCAAAGCCGCAAACAAAGTTACGTTTTCAAAGATTTCCGAAGAGCACAAGACGAGCTAAAGCTGCTTTCACAAAATCTCAGAGACCTCAGTGTTTGTCTTCCCAACAAACTATTTGGATCTAGACCTTTCCTGCCACATTAAAAGTAAACTTCTTTAGTCTTTTACATGCTTCTTGCAGCTTATCACTCTATCTTTGAGTCTGAGCTACTGTTCATGAATTGTGCGCATCTGAATGACCTTGAAAGTGTGTGTGTAAATTTCTTTTGATTGACTAGTACAGGTTATGGCACAGTTCCTACGATAGTGACTTTAACTTAGCCTACATCAATTGCTAATCCCAACACAGCTGTATTATCACAATCTAGAACATAGAAAGACAACTAAGCCTCAGAAAAAGAAAAGGATATAAACACACTGAACATGTACACTGAAAAGCATATTCTTCAGCGTCGCAAAACCAAACTACTTTGCCCACACAGCCTTTTTTAAAGGTTTTTTTTAAAGGTTCTATGGTAGTAAGCGTTAAGCTTGAAACGTTGTATATCAAGAGTGTCGGACCCCCTCTACTTTGAAATGACAGGGAGAGGAACTAAACCACTCTTTTCACTGACTAGGAGCTGAGGCATTTGTGAACTCCCAGATCTAATACTGCTGCCAGATTGGTAGATTAAGCTTCTTAGCCACATGTGCCACAAGATTTTAATTGCACCCTAAAGCCATTTTTTCATTTTTGGAGATAATGACACTGATCTTGTTGAAATTTTAAAGCTGTCAAAAGTTTCATTTTCGTTATAGGTTTGGTGTCCACTTGTTCAAGTCAGCTGTGACTTGTCTCTATGCTCTGGTATGTACAAATCAGTCAAACAATTTTCCGGCCCCCCTCACGATGCACTGAACTTATTACAATATATGAGGTGTAGAAGCAGGATAGTTGTAGAACAGTACGTCCTTTTCTCACTCTCCTACCTAATGCTAGTTAGCTGTGTGAGAAATTGGCACACCAACCATCTGGAAAAATAGAGGTATTGTAATGTAATTCCTGTTAAAATGATCACTGCTGCAGTGATACCAATTTCTTCTAGCCTGTCAGAGAAGTGTCAGTTTCATAATTAGTGCCACTTCTCGCTGGGTTTAATATTACTCAAATTAAATAGTTTGTATATCTGTATGCTCCAATGCACACAACCATCCATTCCTCTCTGTTTCCCTTCCCACTCTCTCTAATTTCTAACTGCACACACTTCCTGTCCAAGTCTGATGCTTACAAGAAGCAATTTAACATTTGGTGTGAAAGCACGTAATTCTGTAAAGGGGGAGATAATCTTCTCTGTTTTTAGGGTTGGCCCATATAATTTGAATGTTCAACGAATTCAGTTGAACTATATTACTCTAGATTTGTTGTTTTTCAGCCACAAATTTTAGTATTATCACTACAACACATTTTCACCAAAGACCTTCACATATTTTAAAAGAGCAGCTACTGTTAATACATGGGAAAAAGTATATAAGACACAGGGTGGTTTGGATCTCCTGAGGGGTCGGTGATAATAAACTAAGACCCGCTTGTGAGCCAAAACAACGGCTCTTCTTTTGGACCAATGCCAGAAAAGACAGCTCTGATAAGAAGTTTAATAAGAAATCTCTCTGCTTCCAAAACAATTCCTCAAGTGTATATGTAATAATAAACATGATTAAAAGTGCAAAACATTCACTTATCAGTCACTGTCTAAGTTTTTAATTAAGTGTATTGTTTCTGCGTCACGAAAACGAATACATTAACATATATCCTCCTATTCAGCCCACAATAGTAAAGTTATAAAGTGTTTTAGCCAAGAATGAGGTGCAATACAGGACAGCCATTCAAAACAGAGGTCATTCACATCTATGAGTAACAAGAAATTGCTTTATTTTTTATCTAAGTGCCATGTCGTGCGAGGATCGTGGACACAACTGTGGGAAAAAACTTTAGAACAAAGAGTCTGTAGTGAAACTTAGACAAAGAGTGAGCTCACAGAGCTCAAAACTAAATCAGTACTCAAACTAAAGTGATCCATGATCCTATTCACAGACGACCTTACACTCTCTGTAAGACCAGGGCTTTCGGGGGCATGTTTCACCGGCGCCTGAGTCGCACATGATGCATTTAGGCTCACTCGCAATGGTGGCCAGTCGGGAGAGTCCACTCCCACCGGGAGCCACTGAGGGGTGAGCAGCTGCTGACCCATTCACAGAGAGAGCCGACAAACACTGTCCCTGTATGGGCCCCCTTACAGCATTTGCCTCTTGTTGATTTCTCCTATCATGGTCTGTCATCTGACTGCCACTCGCACTGTAGCCTCCAGTAGTAAGCCGCTGATGATATGGAGACTCAATTCGTGCTTCTCCAAGTGTAAAACAGGCTGTAACTAAACTCACATAGCTGCAACTTCTGGGAGACCGCAGGTCATCAGAATCAGAATCAGAATCAGAACCAGAAAACTTTATCCCGAAGAAATTTGTTTTGGTGACCGACACAGACACAGACCAACACGTGACACCAGAATAATGTAAATTAAGAATAAGATAATGTACTATACTAGGAAAAATAAATCAGGTCTAATACAAGTCTAAATAAAATGTAATAAAAGTAAACCCCGAAAAATAAATATGCTGAAAGTAAGAAAAAAAAATACATTTCATTTTGATTTTCCACATCATGGGCACTCTCTTGGTACTGAGGCTCAGGTTGAAGATCCTCAGCAGTACTCCACATAGCTGAGAGGCACACAGCTTTAGCACTTGTGTGCTTAAGCCATCTGGGCAAGGTGCTTTAGCAGGATAGAGTCTGCAAAGTTCTCTTTTCACTTGGTCTTCTGTGATAATGTATGTAGGAGAGTAGGAGAGAGAATGGATGGAGAGGATGGAGAGCTGTTAGCTTGGTTGGGCAGTGATGGAGGTTGCAGATGCACTGGGTGCAGTGAGGTCAGTGCTGGAGCTTGAGATGCTGGAAACAGGCCTGCTGTCAAATCTATTAAAGAACAGATTAAACTTATTGGCCCTCTCTACATCACCATCAGTCCCTAGGCTACTGGTTTAAAAGCCTGCGATGTTCTTCATGCCTCTTCACACAGATCTGCTGTTGTTCTGCTGCAGGTCTTGTTCCAGTTTTCTTTCTTTTCACTCCTTTAACCTCACTGACAAGTGCCTCTGTACTTCCTTGGCTGCCTCCCTGTCACCTGACCTGAAAGCTGTATTCTTCTCATTCAGGAGGGCTTTAATGTCCTTGGTGACTCAAGACTTGTTGTTGGGGAAGCAGCGTATGGACTTCACTGGTACAATGTTATCCACACAGAAGTTGATGTAGTCAGCGACACAGTCTATGAGGTTATCAATGTCCTCTCCATGTGGCTCATACAGGGTCTCCCAGTCCCTTGTCTCCATGCAGTTTTGCAGGGCTGCACTGACCATCCAGACCAGCTGGCATTTACCCTGCGACACACAAAGTACGAAACACGAACATCCAATCACAAGACAGAAACAATAAGACTCAACCAAGGTTAACACAGACACAGAACAGGTGAGCTCATTACCTGGTGCTTAGCAATCCTGGAGACAGAGGCCAGTGGGGGTTTGACACTGAAAAAAAATGGTCACATAAAACTAGTTTGGCAAACAAATGTCATATGTGAAAACAATGGTAATACAGTATATTTCCAACAATGGAAATATAAATAAATAACACTTTCCTTAATAACCCTTTTATTCATTACAGAGACTGACCAAGCCTTGCAGTTATGTACTTATTTACCTCCACTAGTCCATGATGAATTTACAGCAAACCAAATAAAAATGTGTTTTAGACAAAGTTTAATAGGTATATGGATGCCTTTGGACCCCAACAGTTCTCAGATCCCTTGTGAAGTCCACATGTGCAGTGGTTTATGCCCCATTAGCATTAGCATGACTTAATGACAATATCAGTATTCTCAAAAGTAGGCTTCATTTGTTTCCACATCCAGACATGCAAGCTTGACTTTGAGCACCCTGGTTGGGAACAGGCTGAGTGTGCAAGGAATACGCTGAGCCAACAAGCTGAGAAGGAAGTCATTCCCCTGTGCCCATAACACATTTTCCTGACATATCTGACAGGAGAAAAACCTGAGACATGAATAAATTTGCCAGTTGCATCTTAGCACTTCACCGAAGCATGTCAACAGTTTAACAGGCAAGACGTCGAACATAAATAAGCTGAACATGTTAGAGCCTGAATGAAAAGAATAATGGTAATGTAAGCACAAGGGCATTTTAGGTAGAATGAAAAATTATTTGAAGAGCAAATGACAACACCATCAAAGCTGCTGATGCAATCCTGTGCAATGCGGTCTCAGCCTCGGTTTCTCGCCTGGCATAGTTGGCACTGAATGTTAAGATCAAGTCAGGTCTTCTCAGATGAGATGACCAATCTATGTTGATTGCTGTCCACCAGGGGAATACGTAATGTGGTTTCAATGTCGCACCGCTAACAAACCTTCACATGCCCAAATAAACTGCTTTATGGGGTAATGAGAGAGTTCAAACTGAAGGCACATTCGAGCTGCCGCTCTTGCATTCAGCTGAAACTCCAGATCTGTGATGAAATGAGCTGTGGTGAGCTCATTTTTCACCGGTTAAGCTGTTCAGCTGCTCCTCTTCCCCCTGCTGGTGCCAGAGATTTAAGTGCTGTGCAGGAAAATAACACACATGATGAATTAGGAGAGCGCTTGCTTTGTGTGATGAATTAAGCAGAAGCGAGGCTTGCATGCGTGAGCGTGTGCCCTCCAGTGTGTCAGTGTTTCTCTCTGTGCTCTGCCAGGGCACAAGCAGCAGCATGGGGCTGACTGATCACCTGTCTTAGAGTCTGCTGGAGGGGTCTCCTCCTGCTTCACATAAGGTCGTCCTATGACTTCGGAAGTTTGGAGGTGCCCCTAACATGACTAAGCACTTTTCCTCCTCCATTCACCAAGCACTAATTCATTAAAAAAAAAATCTCGTTGGAGCATGTCAAAACATCGTAAAGAACACACAATCTAAGCACTACATTCTTGCTTGTCATTCTCCACCTTTTTTATGGCATGTAAACATCATCATCATATCCTACGCCTGATGAAATATGTACTTTTTTGAAATGATTTCTTTTTCCTGTGGTTGACCTTCCGGTCAGGATGGGACATTTCCCGTTGTAGTGTCTGAGATGACTGATGAGAAGGTGTATCTTCCCTTCAAATTGAGAATAGAAACAAAAAGGCCAAGGATACAATAAAACATCCACAAAGCCATCAAGGGTAGTTATATAGAGAACAAACTGACAGAGCTGCCACAGGGTGAGGTACAGCATGAGGGCTACACACTTCCTCTTTGAACTTGGGAGGATCCTTTCCGTCTCCTACGTTCTTCCTGGTCACAAGAACATGTAATGTAATTTTTTTTTTTGTCAGATGACTTGGAGGACTCTGGTTTGATCTCATCAGAACATAAGATGTTTATGCATGCAGGAAAAAGTTAAAATGAAAAAAGCTGCCACACCATACTGGGGCTACTGAAGGATTAGAAGAGGAAATTACTAATCCCATTAATGCACATCCCAAAAACAAGCACAAACCACACACTCACATTCCAAGTGAGACTAATATTACTAGACTGCTTCCTGAGACACACTACATGTCCAAACAGTTGCCACTTGCCTTTCTTCTGAATTCAAAAAGTGTTAAAAAGCAAGTCTACTATGGTAATAGCCTCTATTTCTATGGGAAGGCATTACGCTACATGTTGGAACACTGCTATGAAGATTTGATTGCATTCAATCACAAAACCATAAATGAGATCAAGTACTCATAGTTGGAAGATTATTTCTGGATTACAAATACCACTCCAGCTCATCCCAAAAATACTGAATAGAGCTCTATCATCCCAGAGGATGCAGGTCCACTGCTTCACAGTCTAATGCCGGGGGGTTTATACCTCTCCAGCCAACGCTTGGCCTTTAGCTTAGTGACCTTAGATTCAATTGCAGCTGCTCCAAACTATTCCATTCTACTGACAGTTCATAAAATACATAGAGGACAGCATAAGTGAGAAAACATGCTTATACATAATTCATGTATTTTTATTACGCATATAATAGTAATTATTTCAACAAGTATGTTGTGTGGATATATTTGCAGAAGTCATCATAGGACTATTTGTCAAGCCACTGTTATCAGTTACCATTTTCATAATCCTGCAGCAATAGCATTGAAAGACAAAATACTTAAAGATGCCAAAGCCTTCATTGGCGGAAAATGAGCATTAAACCACAATGTCTATTGAACTACTTTAATAAATAATCATAAAATGGAATCATACAGGCTTTCACATTTTAATAACTACCTACATACATGTACATACATGTTCACACTGAAACTGACATGGACAGTTGTTCCTGTTAAACACAGCAGTTTGTTCTCTAAGCTCTTGTTGACATACACATACTTTAACAGCCTAAAACATGTCAGTTGATTTGTTTTAGAACTGAGCCCTCTGAGATTCGAGAAGGTTGTTTTGATACAGTAAAATACCATATTAATAAAGTCAATGTTATTTATATTATTGCTCATTTGTGAACTTTTGCCTTAACCTTAGGTTATATGTGTGCCAAAGGCTTTCAGGATTTATTCATAACTTTCTTGATTTCTTTCAGTACTCTGTTTTTTTTTTTCATGCGTAAGACACCCACGTGCGTGCATGCACACACACAGAACAGGAACTACATTAAAACCACTGACAGGTGAATTGAAGTGAAAAACACTGATTATCTCATTACAATGGCACCTGTCAGGGGTTGGAATATATTAAACAGCAAATGAACAGTCAGGTTTTGATGTGTTGGACGCAGGAAAATGAGCAAGCAGGATCTGAATGACCTTGAAAAGGCAAATTGTGATGAATAAACTATTGAGATGAAGAATCATCAAATTGACAAGCCTTGCTCCCACTACGAAACCAAACCCCTTAATTTTACCCCTTAATATAACTTTAATTTTTACCTTAATTTCCAGTAAAGTAAGGA
>JBBKCR010000006.1:14104629-14122749 GCA_037577295.1 Ladigesia roloffi | reverse complement strand
GTTTGTTTGTGTGTGTGTGTGTGTGTGTGTGTGTGTGTGTGTGTGTGTGTGTTTGTGTGTGTGTGTGTGTGTGTGTGAAACTGAACAGCAGTCTCTTGTGGCTTCTCTTCTCAGCTCGGCTGAACTCATCCCAGCAGTCCTGGACCGAATGGAAGAGCAGCACTCTCTAGTGCCTCATTTGGAGCCTTTATCTTTTCACCCTTCATAAAGCATAATCAAATATGCCAACCATCCTCAAATCCAGCTCAGCATGGTGATGCTCATTTGCACAATACTTCACTTGTGAAGGCATAAACTGCAATTCATTAAATAAATGTATTTTTTTGTGCTCGCCTTCGTATTTTTAAATCTTTTTAGGTGTTTCATATCAATATATTGAAATGTACATTACAGAGGAACCATTCCTGTAACTGAGTTGGAAGGGGAGAGTGTGGGGAAGTGAATGTTCCACCACAACTGATGTTTTTTCGTAGAGCCATATTTTTGAACTAAGGACCTTAAGAACCTATATTGTTTGAAATGCTTTGGCAGAAGTGAGTTTATTTGGAGGAGTTTAATAACAAATTAATTGCACTACACGAAATTGCATAAATTGCAAATAGCATACTCTTATTTGTGAAATGTCCTAGAGTGTTAACAGGAATGAATTGTGAAATGTAAAATATGTGTGTGAGGAGAGATAGATTATTCACCACCGCTACTTATACATAAAAAAAAAAACAGTGACAGTTAAGTAGAAAAGAATAGGGTTTATATATTTTTACTTTATTGGTCATGCACTAGAAGACATATGGACAAACCTTTTCTGACACCTGACCATTACGCCAACATGGATTACGCCAACTATGACACTTTCCATTCTACTTGGAATGCTTTCCACAAGATTCTGGAGCTCCTGTGGGAATTTGTGTCCATTCATTCTATAGAGCATTTGAAAGGTCAGAAACGTACAATCTCTATTCAAGTTAATCCCAAAGGTGTTGGATGGGGTTGAGGTCAGGGCTCTGTGCAGGCCAGTAAAGTTCGTCCCTACTAAACTCATCCAGCCTCGTCTGTATGGAGCTTGCTTTGTCCACTGGGGTACAGTCACGCTGGAATAGAAAAGTGTCTTCCCCAGACTGTGTCCACAAAGTTGAACCTTGTACAAAACGTCTTGGTCTGCTGGAACATGATGAACAGCCCTTCACTGAAAAACAGATGTGTCCCAATACATTTGGCCATATAGTATATATAAAATACCTTTTGAATATGTCCAAAATGTACATTAAATTTTTTTACAGTGCTTGCTCCTTTGCACGCACAAGGATTAAATGTCTCTCTTGCTGATTTAGAGATGCAGGTGTAGATTTTCTACCACATTAGACAACCCTCATTCATCACACATTTTCTTTCACAACACAGGGCTGTACTGTGAACCAACTAAATAGTTGAGTCACTTGCAAAAATGTACAATGAAACATCTTTTGAAAGGTTTATCATTTGTAATATGTGTCTACACAGGGTAATGTTCATTTATGTAGCTTCAATTAAATTGTGCATGAGGATAACATTGCTGTTCAAAAAATATTTTCCTCCATTTGAACACAGTAAGCCATAATTCATAAGGGTAAACATTTCAAGAAGAATGCACCAACAGAAATGCAATAGAAAGTTACTTATAATAAAATCTCCAAGCACTTCCACTGGAATCATTCACATGAATACCGATCTATGCTGATGGGTTAAAATGTGTCATAGATGTTTGTAGTATAGATGGAAAGATGAAGTAAGTTTGCTAGATACATGCTGTGCGCAGAACACTGTGGGCTGAGAACTCAGTGGTGATCACAGTTCTCCTATTTATGAGAAAATGTTGGTTAAATCAACCTTAGAGGCTACATTAGAGAATGTATTCCTTGGGAAATGTTCGGTGGTAAACAAATGTTGCCAAAGGCAGAAATGTTCGAGAAGATTTTTATATAAAAGTTGTAGATTGTGTGATGAAAGGAAAGGGCTTGTTAGAGTTTAAAAATGTTCTCCCTGTCTGTATGTGTGTGTGTGTGTGTGTGTGTGTGGTGGGGATCAAAAGTGTTGAATTCCACAACTTCTTCAAGCTGCATAGCCAAAGCATGGTCTACATTTATCATACCTAGGGGCCTCATCAAGTTCATGTTATGTCTGTCTTTGGAAGTGCTAACTGTGCACAGCGCACTTTGATAGTTCAGCCGGTTTGGTACACTTCCCTATTCCTTTTTTGATTCTGGCTGCATGATTCTTTAGTAGACCGCTCTCTTGGTCCTCAAACTGCCAGTTGGTATTCTGGAGGGTGCATTATTAGTTCAACATGTACCTTATCCCTGTTGCAGAATGAAGTGTAGCGTTCAGGTCATGGAACAATTTATACCAGCTGTTTTGTGCAATCTGTTTTGGTCAGTGATAGGTTGAATGCATCCATAAAGTCCAAAAGAGGAGCCAGGTTTGGGGCCAGATAGCATGAGCAATAATGCAGTGCTTAATGCTTCATTCTTTCAGAAATGTTTTAGAGCCGGCTGAAATGAACCATGGCCTATTATCTGTCAATGGGTGGCTTAGTGCGTTGGCTGAAAAATGGACGGAGAGAATGAAGTTGTCAGGAGTAGTTGAGAGGGCAGAAAAAGCAACCGCTGGCCACTTAATCTAATACTCCTGAAAGCTTAATGGCAAATCTGCAGTTGGGTGTTGCAGTCTCAAATGGAAGAACAGTATTAATTGTCAGTTCCCGGGTCTATTGGCCACAGAACAGGCTGAAGAGGAGCAGGAGGAGTGAAACAGTAAGACAGTCTGCTGCTGTCAGCTAACAAACCTGATACCCTAAAATAATAGAAAATGCCAGAATGTCAGACCATTAGTGGAGACCACTGGAGCCAATCAATGTGTTTGATGACATGTGCTCAGCATATCATTAGTGATTCTTAAGTGCTAAAGCAATATAAGAGGAGGACAATAGGTGCACAAAACAACATTGCTTGGCCTGTTGCCCTCCCTGCCTATTGCCTGTTGAAACACATCATTTGTAACTGAAAGTTCAGTGCTGTGAGCTTGGGCAGAGTGTCAATGTTTATAACTTCTGGAGACAGAAACTCGCCCAGCAGGATCTGGAAGCACAGTGCACTCTGTGACCCTGCAAGTAGAAACTGCAAGATTCTACTATTTTTATTCATTTCACAACATGGTTAAACATAAAGATGCTTTTCACAAACAATGCCTTTTTAAATCCCATCCAAAACAACAGGAAAAACGTGTGATTTTGATATAGAAAAGCTTCACATATTGTAAGGATGCTACACTGTTTTTCCTAGAGCTTTTACATCTCTTTCATTTTTAAACTTTCTTTACACTCATTTTTGTAGGGTTTGTGAGTTGTAGGTCAAAGGTAATATTATAGCCAAGAAAAATTAGTCATGCATTTGAATTATTTGACCATTCACAGTCACACTGATTTGAACTTAATGCTGGTACACCAATATCTAATAAAAAATCAACTCTGTTATGCACATCAATTTCACATGAAAAAAATAGTTTCTTCTGCTGTCGTCTATTTACCTGTGATTGTGATTTTGTGTTGATTTGTGTAAATTAAGATTTAATTTCCTTGATTTTTGGTATGTTTTCAACATTCACATTTAATTTATTTGTAACTAGTATCAAATAATATGTTTAGACAATGTGGAGACTTTGAATCCATATTTAGGCTTTGTAAGATAGAGGGTTCCAAATAATGCACAGAATCAAGGCACCAACCAGCCCTGCTGGTGACATTCCCTTCTTAATAAAAATGATGCATGGCCACATCTTACAAAAGAGTGGAAAGAGTATCGTAATGCATGGTCATGTTCTCCCTTTCACAACTTAATAGTCTCTTTCCTCGCTTACCAATTGGAAGCGCTACTTAACCATTTTATTCTAATGCTTTACTAATGACCATTGCATTGTTATCTCACTCCCATGCCTTAGCAAGTTATTATTATTAAGAAAAAACACAACCAGCAAGGCTCAGTAGAATCAAATAAATTCAGAGTCAAATATTGATCTCAGTGTTCCAGACAGAAAAGTAGCAAAGACCTTGTATTTAATGTAAAGTAACATTGATTTTTAAACTGGCCAAACCCATTTAACACTTAAAATGCGTTTTGTATTACACTCAGGAAGACTCAAGCTCAACAAAATTTCTTTGGGACTAGAACCATTATGCAATACCACTAGCTATATTTCAACCTAATTAACTCCTGCTTTTGCTCAAAGTCTTTTTTAAGTATCTCTTCCTTTTCTCTCCAGTCTAGTGTTCTTGTGACCTGTACTTTACATGTTAATCAACATTTCTAAAGACACTGGTTCAAGAGCACCAGGTGTTAGGGATGTCAGCCTCACTAATCTGCCTGAATGAGGGTACTGGTAGTGTGTGGTTTCTATTCTTCTGTTCTTCCAGGAGCTCTTTAACTTAATTGCAATCAGGGTATCAAAGATCCAGCTTGTAGGACAGCACTGGGTGAAGAGAGACGTGGAGAGACACTCCAACAGACTGTGCTTTGCAATTACATCCACTGTCTTAGCGACACTGAAATGTGTTACGGGTCTGAAATCATTCTTAATTAGACTACACCCTGAGCAAAATGTAATGAGAACAAAAGTCTCCTATGGGCCTGACAATCAACAGAACACATTTGCTCCTTATTTCACATAGTCCCTGTCTCACATCAATAGACGTCTTCCCACATGAGAATGGCTTTGTCATCTGAAACAACAGCTCTGTCAGAAGCATAAAGGAAGAATACAAAAATGTTTAGGCTAGCATGTGCTGAGCTCGGGCATTTCCCTGGTATACCGATGTCCTACATTTGAACTGGTGCAGAAAACAAACAAGATGGATGATTGTACTCTCAGTAAAGTCCTTTAGCTCCAGCCCATAGAGGGTTTGTGAGATCTGAAGGAGAGAAAACTGGATTTGTGAGTGTTGGATCTTTATCTGTCCGAGTTGAGATTCTCAGACTACATCCTGAATATATGTATCTAAACCTCTTCTCCTCTGCAGAGTACTGAAGTCAGAAAGGGTTTGGCAATGATGAAGGAGAGCTGGAAGACCCAGCCCAAGATAAACAGAATGTGAGCCCCAGTTAGGACAGGAAGTACTGTTCCTAGTGCTGGCAATTGGTTGTGACTTTTTTTTTTAATTTAACAGAAAAAAATGATTTAGGGTCCCCTAGATGGTATAAAACATGTCTTCTCTAATGTTCCAAGAATGATCCATGCTATTGTAATACATATTTCAAAGATGTTACAGGATTTTTACTTTTATGATGTATTTCCATCTTATAAGCCCTAATTTTACCTTAGATCTTAAATTTACAACATTTTGTTTCAGTATGTGGAAAGGTTTTAACACAACAAAGGATAGAATTCCATTTTTTAGATTGGTCATAGAGGTCACCTAGACTGCTGATACAGTTATTTATACCAGAACAGAGAATAACTGCTAAAAGGAATATCTTTGTATTGTAGGAATGTGTCATAAAAATCTGGATAATGAAGACAGGCGCAAACACAGACTCCGATGTTCATTCTCTTTATTATTTAAACCAAAAGGTGAGGGCCAGATAACCAACCTGCAAACAAATGAGAGAGAGAAAACCTAAATACGTCCATGCCAGTGTGCCTGTTGAACCACACCTCAAGTGAAAAACACAAACCCCTTAACTATATCCCAACCACCAATAACAAAACACAAGCACTTAACTCAAACTACAGGAAAACCCATCATGGGTCATTTGGGTCCCTTGTGCGTTAGAGGGGTAGTGACAAAAAAGTATTTTTATTTAAAAAAGTTTTTGCAGAGATATAAAGCAAATTAAACTTAGCCAGGTCCCTTGGGTCCCATGTTGTGCATTAAAGGGTTAATATCATTTTACATTATTACTCTTTAATGCTAAAGGCCACAGAAAATATGAACTGTTTGAAATGAGCATGTTTTTATATGTAGAAAAGATTTTTCTGTAAAAAAAGAGCAGTATATGGGCTGACATGTGGCTATAAGCTAAATTATATGAGTGCTAGCCATAAAAAAAATCTGTCTTGAGCATTTCTTTTTCATTTATGAACAGATATAGGGTACCTTGTATTTATAAAGTTGATTAGAACTTTATGATAAAGTGACTAGTATCTTACTGAATGATCATCACTTAACTAACATACAGTATGTCATGAATAGAGGAGAGGTGGGAAACAGCCAGCACACCAAGGCAAAACACAGTGTAATTTATGAGGTCAAAATGACTTCTAATGCTCTTATGAGTTAGAAATAGAACTTTTTGTGCTTTGTAATGATTGTCAAAGCAATGTCAGACTGATAAGTACTTATAAGGCTTTTCAACATTACAACAGTGCATCTCATATAGTCTAAATGTCTTTCTAGTGTGTGGGCATTGTTTACTGCTCTCTGTAGTTTTTCAGGTGGGGTTTACACAAAGTAAAGATGAGTAAAGACGACTAAATATTTTATCGGAAGTGCATTTTGTTTATACGGTGATGGCGTTTTTGGGGCTTGAAGACGCAAAAATCTCAAACCACCCTCGGAAGTGGAAAAGTTGAAGACGCTCCGGCGTAGCGTTTCCGTCTAAACTGGCCAAGACGCAAAACTGGCTCAGATCTGCTGTTCTGCTCACGTCGCGTAGGCGTTTACGTCACGCAGTAAACAAACATGTCGGATTACATTCATGCTTCGGACCTTCAGGCTACTCTGGCAGCCATAATAAATGCACAGGAATCGTTACTACAAATGTACAGAATCTGTACACATGCTATTGGCGAACAGAGGAGGATCTACGGTCAACTCTTTCAAATTTTGGATGCTCCAATTCGTTGGAGGCAGAAGAAGGAAGATTCTACACATGCGCGTAGGCATGGCGGCATTTGTGTTAGTGTTTCACAGCACCACCTAGCCGTCTGGCATGCATACCCAATCGATTTCTACACACTTTTTGCGTCACCGTATGCACACAGATTTCCTCCCGAAAACACTCGTCTGAACGTGAAATAAAAAGTGAAGACAATTTTTTAACCAACTTATTTCTACTTATTGAGTCAAATTTTTGGGGGTTTATTTTCCAGTTAACTAATAGATTTAAGTTATTCAAACTTTTTGGAAGTTGGGTTTTTTACAGTGTAGAGTATAAATTAGAGTTTTCAGTACAAAATAGAATGTCTAGTTAAGGGACATAAATTGTAAGCTGTGGATCTTAATAAAGTGAATATGTAATTCAGTACACGGTAAACAATTATTTGTATACAAATGTAAATGTATTTTTGATGGCTGAATTGACACAATGCCTGCCAAGCCTGCTATTTCATCCTGGCTCTTGGCAGTATCTGCCTCATTCTTTACTCACCTAGGGTATCCTCATTTAGACTGTGATTGGGCTCACCTTCTCACTCTGGAGCAAGATGACCTGGAAAGTGTAATGACATCATTAACATCCAAATGAAAGCTGGATTTATGGATAACAGTAATGAATTTCATTGAAGGCTTCAGCATTTTAGCACTCGCAGGTTGAAGACAATGTTCTCTCTGTAGAAGTAAAAAAAAAGGGAAATAATTTGAGCCTGCAAATGGATGAACAGGCTCTGAGTATATACCCAAGAGGGCTTTCTAGTTGAGAGAGCGCCCCCAAATAAAGGAATCACATTATACCCAACACTAACAAATGCATGCAACGTAAAACAAAAAAAAGCAAGAGTGTAGTAAGGATGCTAATGTTGAGCAGCTGTACACTGAAACAGAAGACAAGCTTAGCTAGAGGGCGAGAAAAGAGAACACAGCAAATACAAGAAGAGGGGGAATGACAAATAACAGACTATGGTTGCTTTTTCAAAATCTACAAAACAAGCTCAACAGTTAGTCTACTGAAAGACTTTAAATGAAAGCTGCTTTATAGGTTGAAGTGCTTTGCGCCACTAGAACTTCAGATGCAGTTTTAGTGAATGTCAAATATGAAAAAATGGCCTGGCAAAGGAAACAGAATGCTCTCGTCTTTTAGGCTGAAAAATGAGGCATCAACTGTATATTATTCTCGTTCTGATAGCTGTAATATCTGAAGCCATACTGACTTCATCACAGCTTATTTATTTGTTTTTTTTTTAGTTTCACACTTCGGAAAGACATGTTCTTTTGTTACTGTTACAATTTACACTGATTTGTCATACCAGTAAGACCACCATATTGTATATCCCCCTTGCACTGGCAAAACAAATGATTTTAGTGGCCAAATAAACATCTAAAACTCTTTGTTCTCAAACCTCTGAATTTTTGCAGTGTGGCAGGGCACATTATCCTACTGAAAGATGACACTGCCATCAGGAAATACCATTACCAGGAAGGGGTGCAACATTGTTTAGGTGGTATGTGCGGTATGTGGTAAGGTGGTACATGTCAAAAAACATTGATATTTTTACATTTAGTCAAGAGAAGCAATAGATTTTACATTGGTATATCTGGTGCCAGAGATCCCCTGCTATGAACATTTCAGTGTTTTTCTTGCTCCCAACATGCCTGATGCAAGTAATTGGCTTATTAACTTCCTCCTGCTATGTCGAAGTTGGTGTCTTAAAGCAGGAAAAATAACACTTAAATGAGAAGGACCTGCAGGTTCAGACTTCAAAGCTCAAAAACACTTCCAATCAACCTCTGCCCAGTTCCAGTTTTTACACTTTACTAAATTATTATTATTATTATTATTATTATTATTATTATTAAGGTTGGACTGAAAGACGGAAAAAGAGGTATCTCACACAGACAGCACAATGAGTGATCAATAATGGATTCATTTAGGGGGCACTCACCTCATCTTTACTTTTACTTTCTCTGTCACTCTATTTTTCATTACATTTAGCTGTAACTCTGAGCCATGGGAAAGACAGAGGGGAATGATGAACAGCTTGGTCTGATCAGACCGGATTAATCAGAACTTTGAAAGACGGTGCGCATCCAGCATGACTTTGAGATAAAGAAGCTGTGATGAAGTCAGTGTGACTGCAGATGTTACAATTATCGGAATGAGAATAATACACAATTGCTGCCACATTTTCCAGCCTGACAGAGAAAGAGACTTCCTGCTTCACTTGCCAGGCCAAATGCTACAGCCTTTAGCTATTGTGTGTGTGTGTGTGTGTGTGTGTGTGTGTATGTGTGTGTGTGTATGTGTGTGTGTTTCTGTGTGTATGTGTGTGTGTGTGTGTGTGTGTGTGTACATGCCCATGTTCGAGAGAGAGAAAGAGTGATGGGAGAGAAATAGGGAGGGAGCTAGAGGGAGACAGAGAAAGAGAGGACTTTCCAGATGGTCCATAGAAACAAAACTAATTTTCTCTAATCACAGCTTTGGTCTCAGGACTCCCTGCCCTCTCCCTCCCTCGTGGTACTCCACGGAGTACTCTAAAGATGTAATTTTAAAACAGGTCCAGAACAATTCTTGTCTGATTTGTCACCATGTGTTTTCAGCTCTGCCTGCATAGCCTTAATTATGGCACAGGTCACCGCATCCTTTCCTTAAAACACACTCACCCCCTCCATGTCTTCCACTGCAGCAAATGTGCGACAAACAGCGCTAAAGGATTATGTCTGCTCTGTTGTAATTAACAGGTCATTGTTGTCTTTTTCTCCAACATAATAACCAGCTTGAGTATATATTGCTGTCCTAAAGAGATTTCATATTAGCATTTTATTTTGCTGCTGAAGGTATGAAACTTCTTTAAAAATACATATAGAACATTATTCATGATTATGTGATGGGGCTGCTTTCCTTCCATATTGTACTTTCAAATTAAAATTTTAGCTGAAAATTTCCAGGTTTTCAAGGTTGTAATTGTGTCTAAGCAGTGTAATTTAAACATTTTCATTATTGATCTCTAAATTGTACCAGGGAATCATTTAGAGAATTCTCTTTTGTTGTGCATGTATGTGAATGTGGATTCCAGGTGGGAATCTCTCTCTGTGTTTTCAGAGTGTTTGCAGAATAAACACGTGAGTAAACAGCTCTCTCACTTCTCTCCACGCTTGAGCTCTCCCCTCATGCTACACGGGTGAACACCTGAATCAGTGAGTCATCTATTTTCACATTCTGTGAAAGAATGGCAGAGCCCAATTTTGTGAGCACAGCGGAGTGGGACCAGGTGTGGACTTTGTCAATCGGCAGGGGGCTGATTGAGTGGCTTTGGTATCAAGTAACTCATCTTAATCAGGTGGTGGCTCAGCTGCAGTCACCTCCTGAGTCCCTGTTGAGAGACCTCAGTCTCAGCCAGAACCTCCGTCTCCCTCTCCCTCTCATTTCAACTTCAACCCAAGATTTCTCTCCCTGAAAAGTGAAATGGTGAAGACGGGCGGTGGGTTGTCTTTTTGACTAACCTCTCACTACAGCGGTCCTGAGGAGTGGCATCGCGGAATGTTACAGCTATCTGCACTTTACTAAGCATCTCAAGGCCACCTTCCAGCATCCCAACAGTGAGGTGGAGGTGGCCTCTAAGCTGTATCATCTGTGGCAGAGAGACCATCTGCTGAGTAAATACACCCCTGAGATTCGTACCCTCGTCGTGCAGATAGGGTTGGGTGACTCAGCTCTCTGGACGGCTTATTACGAGGGGCAGTCTGCCTGCATGAAAGACCGGCTAATCGGGCGAGAGCTGCCAGATGCCGTTGAAGATCTGATCCAACTTTGCATGCGCATAGACACGCACCTCAGCTCTCATCCTCAGTCAGCTCCTTGTACCCTGCTGCCCACAGCGTCAACGGCACCTTTCAAGGTCGTATCCAACAGCCCCAACCCCCCACCTCCGTCAGAGGCCCACGCCGGAGCCGGGGACCTCATGCAGCTATGGCGCACTTCACTGAGCCAGTCCGAGAGTACCCGATGTTATCGTGAGGATCTCTGTGCTTGCTGCGCATCCCAAGACCATTACAGGGCCATCTGTCTGCTCCATGTGGGAAACGCCAAAACCCGGTAAAGATGAAGAGGTCTTCACCCTGGTTGTCTGTCACCACCGCCACTGACTTCTGGTTTGAACTCACATCCAGCACAGCCACAAACAGGTCAGTGTAGATGCTATTGTTGATTCAGGAGCTGCTGGCAACTTCATTGACCTTAATTTTGCTGTTCAGCTGGGTGTGAAAATGGAGGTGTTATCCTGGCCACTCAACATCAACGCCGTCAACAGTCACCCCCTCCTTCACAGTCCCATCACTTTTAGCATGTGCCCCGTCCAACTCACCATTAAACAGCATGTAGAGAAGATCACTTTCCTCGTCACCCGACTCACCTGACCTCCCATCATATTAGGTTATCCCTGGCTGCTTCGACACGACACCCTCATCTCATGGACCCAGCAACTCATCCTGCAATAGGGGGTGACCTATCAGTAGTTATGTCTCCTGGCAGTGGCTGGGATGTGATAAGGGGAGCCCCAGGACCTTGAAGTTGACCTCGCTGCTATCCTGGAGCCATATCAGGACTATAAGGAGGTTTCCAGCAAGAATTGTTCCATCCATCTTTCTCCTCACCGACCTTACAACCTTGCCATCGATCTCCAGCCCAGTACGTCTCCACGCCATGGCCACCTGCACACCCTCTCCAAGGATGAACAGAAAGCCATGGATGAGTATGTCCCTGATGGTCTCCACCAGGGAACTCTCCGGCCCTCCTCCTCCCTGGCGGCTGTAGGGTTTTTCTTTGTGAAGAAGAAGGACAGTAGCCTGCATCCTTGTGTCGACTTTTGAGGCCTTAATTGGATCACCATCAAGGACCGTCACCCACTCCCTCTGACCAACACCAAAACAATAAAGTTTACACCCTATCCAGGATGCATCAAGTTGACGAGTCCGCGCCTATCATCCCAGGGAGTCGCATTGTTTCACCCCTCCGGTGGGAGGTGGGAAGACAGAATACGCCAGGGGCAGACCTTGGAGCCCCTGCTGGAAACCACTCCTCCTGGTAGACTATACGTTCCCACTCCACCGTGAACATAAGTCCTCCAGTGGGGCCACTCCTCCACTTTGGCTGGTCATTCTGGTGGCCTGGGATATCCTTTGTCCAGGCTTGTGCGGTGTGTGCCAGAGCCAAGAGTATCAACCAACCCATGCTGGGATCCCTCCAACCTCTTCTGGTCCCTCGTCGGCCTGCCCAAATCCGAAGGCAAGACAGTCATTCTGAACATAGTGGACCATTTTTCCAAGGCTGTGGATCTGGTTGCTCTGTCGGGGCTCCCCTCAGCCAAAATGACCGCACAATTCATCATTGAACACGCAGTCCGTTTGCATGGGTTCCCCAAAGGACATCATCTCGGACAGAGGGCACCAGTTCATAGCAAGGATCTGGAAGGCCTTTTGCTGTCTGAGCGAGGTCTCCTGCAGCCTCTCCTCCAGGTACCATCTACAGTCCAACAGTCAGACGGAGCAGACCAATTAAAAGCTGGAGCGCTTCCTGTGATGTTTCTTCGCCAGTTTCCTTCTTTGGGCTGAGCTTTCCCACAATCTCCTCACACCCACCACCACCTTGATGAGCCCAATTGAGGTATGCTATGGCTTCCGACCTCCCATGTTCAAACCTCAGGAACTGGAGGTTGACGTTCTAATGGCCCAACGATTGGTCCGTAGGTGTCAGCGGAGATGGGACTGTACTCACCGTGCCATCACAAAAGCCAAACAGACGTTACTCCGTTACTCCTCTCAGCAGCTTGTTGACACCCCCAGGACGACTGTTCCACGTAGGTGACAGGTTCTACTTATCAACGCAAAATCTCAACTTGCACACCGAGTTCAATTGTGCTACATTGGACCTTAACGGAACACCCACCGGATTAACCCTGTCACCTTCCGGCTTCAGCAGCCTCCCTCCTAATAGATCCATCCAGTTTTCCATCACTCCCAACTCATGTCCTTCATCACCTCTCCTCTGGCACCCACCACTCCAGAATCTCCCACACCCCAGATCATTGTTGGTGGTCCTGCTGGACACTATGCGCCGGATTCTGGACTCGCGACACCGCAGTTGTGGCACACAGTACCTCGTCGACTAGGAAGGCTTGGGATTCTGGACGGTTCAATCTGGATCCAGCACTCATACAGGACTACCGTCGTAGCTTATCCTCCCAGTCTGGACCGTCTGGAGCCATACTGCCATGTGACATGTCAAGGTCAAGGGAAACGAGCGTGTCATGGTAAATAAACAGGAAGTGAGTCTCCTCGCCCAGCCTCCTCGCCCAGCCTCGAAAATTCTGCAGATCCATGAGTACTGTTTTGTTGTGCATGTATGTGAATGTGGATTCTTAGTGGGAATCTCTCTCTGTGTTTTCAGAGCATTCACAGAATAAACGCATGTATAAACAGCTCTCTCGCTTCTCTCTGTGCTTGAGCTCTCCCCTCACGCTACATGGGTGAACAACTGAATCAGTGAGTCATCTCTTTTCACATTCTGTAAAATTTGTACCTCTTGAGCTCTCATTAGATCATGAATTATATCCACTATGTGAGGCCACATTTAGGGTTTCACATTTATCTTGATCTTTTTAGCATGCAGTTGGTGGATGGTGGTTTGGGGGAGAAAAGGTCACCAGTCCCTCAGAACCTTGATATCCAAGGTTCTTGCTCACACTCTTTCAGAACATTATGAAAATCGCACACACTCTTGTGCATGTGTGCCAGCATTTCAAATTCACACCTTTAGGTTGGATCTCCTTGAATGTATTGATGATGCATAATAGATATTAATTAAGCTATTTTTGTAGATCTTTGCATCTGGTATTTCAGTCACATTGCTCCATGCTATCTATCCAGGCTAGCATTGCTTACACCTACATTGCTTACACCAAAAACTGAACTGATCACAGTTATATATTATTTACCCTTTATATTAATCTATATAGTGATGTTCATCTGATGGTTAATTTAGATAGATAAAGAAAACAAGAGCTTTAACTGCCTTTATATTTTGAGTGAATTGTTTTTTTTTTTTTTCGTTGACAAGAATAAAGGCAGGTGGAAATATGCCACACATAGTAAGCAAAATAAGAAATCCATCACACATTAAATGTATGGTAAGATATGTTGAGTTCAATCAACTTCAAATAATAACTTAATAGAATGTCAAACACAGATGTTTTGTTCTGTCAACTTACTGTCAGACGTTCAGTTAATTAAAAAGGCAAACCATTTTTTTGGGTGAAGTTAAAAGCACAGTATGAACAAACGACAGTGGGATGTTGAATTTTAATCAACAAGGTTACGAACAATTATCCAACCTGAGGATTTACTGAATTTCACTGAAATAACACAGTTTAGCCTTCACTCAGCTACTAGGGATGTTAAGTGACATTAAAATGAGAGGAATCAATTTTCGAGTGATTTCTTTTTCATTGAAGCTTTTTATGACTTATTTTGCAGGACGTTTAAAGATATGATTCTTCTCTATTGTAAGTTCCAATAAAATCTTTATTGTGTCGTTGAATTTCACTTGGCACCAGACTCCAAGCTAATTCGGTGCACTGGTTGAATTAAAACCAAGCTGGAAGTATTTAAGTGGAATTAGTTAAATATTATGGATTCATTGCATAAAAAAGACAATTCAATGACAATGTGTTGCGTCTATGATGTATGTGGAAAAATCCTGTTCCATTCTTGGATAGTATTTTGAAAGCACAGAGAATGATGTTCAAGATAACGTCTTTTATAAACGGGAGATTTATTTCATGCCTCTGAGTAATTGCTTGTCCATGAACTCTTCATCAATATTGTTCTTGGTTTGCTTTCTCAAGTTGACACCTCGGCTTCCACAAACATTTATGTTTATCCCTGTTAAATCGCTATTAAACTGTCCATGACGGCTTAGCGAGAGAACAGGCTGATGCACATTATCCCCTACGAGTACACATACACACATGCCCGCACACACGCAGGCCCAAACTCATTAAATGCCACCAGTCACTCGATTTAAAGATAATTCTTGTTAACATCCCAGCGACAGTAAAAACGAGTACTGTAATTTGCCAGCAGGCTGAGTGAATTCACCCATAAAATGCAAATGCCTCGAATTCAGCCTTATAATATCTCTAATCTCTCAGATCTTTACCAGAGATGACATAGAGGAGATGGAGCCGTACTATGATCAAAAGCAGGGCTTTATTCATCTCATACAGACACTGCTCAAATATCTTATAATTTGCAGTAACAATGCATGTCTATGTCAGTGTCTCCAGGAATCCTGTGGACATACGGTTTTCAGAAGGTAAATACAGCCCAGCTTCAGTTGAAGGCTTTGTTCCTAGCACACACACACATACACACACACACACACACACACACACACACACTCCCTACAGCTATGAGCTATCTCTTCCCTTGTAAGTCTTCATTAAGGAAAACCAGGGCCCCTAGCTGGATCACAGAACAGCAAACACTGCCAAGACCAGTCCCAGAGACAATTAGCTCATGTTGTGCAATAACATCATGTTCTGTGAAGCTCAGAGGCAACGGCACATGTAATGTTGAGGACAGAGATGATACTACAGTGAACCAAATGAGAAAACCAACCCTTGCTTGGAGAGCGGCAACACTTGGCATTGCAATAGAATCCTGTTTCCTATCATTAGAAACATCTGCTTGACCCTTCAAAGCCTTTATCATTATGTCGCTGTACTATTAAAAAGTAATCAAGTAATTACACTGTAAATTGCAGAGTATAACTAATTACATTGACATTCCATTTACATTCTAATGTATTTCTGTTCATGTGATGTCAAGTAAAAGTAAAATGACAAATGGCCTTGTAGAATTGTTTCTTTTCAGAAAACAAGAATATTAGCAATCTTTTTATCAATTGTTCATCTAAGACATCTGGTCTTCAGGGTGTAGTTTACTTCGATTTGGAAAATCTCTACTTTATTTTTTGGCCCTTGCTACTTTCTTGTGTTCACCTTAAAGTCTGAGAATCATGATTATCTGCATCTGTGCCTCACTCTCTCCTTGGAGCCACGTGCTTGTTACACCAAAATCATTTAACACTAAAAACAAGAAACACTGACATAAACGAGAGTCCAGATTTACACAAAAACACAAAACAATAGGAATAGGTACAACAACGGCACAAGCAAAATAAAATGGAACACCAAGGGCCCGATTTTCAGGGTCAGTCGCGCATTGTCTGAAGTCAGAAGCGCAGTTGTCTTTGGGGGAGGGGCCAGCGCAAAGCGCTATAATGCCAGTTGGAAAAGTGAATGTCGCACCTGGCGCATAGTTCAAATGGGTTGTATTAAATGAGTAAATTAGTCATGGGTGTGTTTAGGCCGTAGCATGCAATTAACCAATGAGAGTTCACACTCCCTTTTAATACCCTGCGCATGTTCCATGGCATGCTGTGTATAATGAGGTGAAGACATGGGAACAATTGATCTTCGGGGATGGTGGGAATCCTCCCAAACCCTTTGCTTGGGGTGCTTATTGTAACAGCACACCTATCCATTTTAAAAGAGTGTATTTAGTGTAGTGTAGATATGATTGTTATTGCACACGGTAAAAACTGGGAGAACATAACAATGGAACAAACAAATAGAGATATATGAGTTGTGGACAGGAGATTTTTTCTGTTTATAATTTCCAGGTGTCAGGAACATGCTAGTTTAGCTGACTGCTCAAAACTGATTGGACATTTTTCTCAACCTGATAGCTGTCACAAAGCATGGTACACAAATCAATCTGATCGGCAAAGACCTTTAAAGTGTAGTGAATACTTCAGAATTTCAGCGTTTTTACTTGGGTTGGCTGCGGGCAATGCAAATAATCCCTGCTGTTGAGTGTGCTGGTTTCTGAGGTAGGTGAGGAGTACAAATCCACTACAAGCAAAAGATGACCTATGCCATTTCACACTTAGTCAGCCTGTAGTTCATACATCATACACATTACTGAACCAAAGTTGTTGGCACTACAAAAATTACATTTAAATCCTGTTTAGTCAAGTAGTGAGTGCTTTTTCAGTTAACAAAAATACTAAATAAGATGAAAAATAATAAATATAAATAACAGTAAATAATTATTTTTGTACAGTATATCAGTGTGTTCAATCTGAGAGTCCAGTATTACCTGTAGTTTCCATCAGAAACCCAGTTTGATTCAATCAGTACCTCATTATATTAAATCAGACGCTGTTGATGGAACTCCACAAATCTAATCAATGGCTGAAGACATTGAGGAGAAACCTTAACAGCTCACAAACTACTTTTGATTTTACAAACATAAATTTTTACCACTTTCTTGTTTGATTGCACAGTACACACTACAAAACCAAACCCCTTAATTTTACCCCTTAATATAACCTTAATTTTTCCCTTAATTTCCAGTTAAGTAAGGACAATTAAGTGGAAAAGTGCACAGATTAAGGCTGATTAAGGGGTAAAACTACTGAAAATTTCCCTTATTTTTAAAATTTGCCCCTTAAATATCTGAGCCTTCTGAAGAAAATGCCATATATTTAGGATTAAGGGAGTTCACACTCATACCTTAAATCCACTTTTAAGGTAAAATTAAGGGAACTGTTTACACATTAATGGGCACTTAATTGAAATTAAGGTGTTTGGCGTATTTTCAGGGCTAAATTAAGGTAGAGTTAAGAATATTTTAAGTACATTGTGTTTCGTAGTGACAGTATGGCATGTCAGTCTATTTCATATTTTAGGTCATTTACCTTAAGATTAATTATTCTGACTACTCTAAATACTACCATTACCACAATGAAACTAAAATGTTATGTAGTAAGTTGAGCAAGGAATATGTTGGCTCACATATACTATATGGACAAAAGTATTGGGACGGCTGACCTTTACATCAACAGGGAATTTTCATATATGTATTCAAATATATATTCATTGCAGAGTTGGGGCACAGTCATACTGGACTGGAAAAGGGCCTTTACTGAATTGTGTTCACAATATTGGAAGCATGGCTGTGTCCAAAATATCTTGCTATGCTGGAACATAAAGTTTGCCCTTTGCATAGGGGCCTATCCCTATGGGGCGCCGTTTGTAAAAGCAGCACCACAAATTTAGAGGTGTCATTTTTTCAACATTTAGCGCAATGTTCAC
>JBBKCR010000006.1:14074855-14086288 GCA_037577295.1 Ladigesia roloffi | reverse complement strand
ATCATTTTAAGTGGGAGAACTTGCACAATCGGTGGCTGACTAAATACTTTTTTTCCCCACTGTATATATATATATATCATTTTGTGTGTTCTTGTGTGTGTGTGGTGTGTGCTCTGTGTCTGTTCTGTTGAGATCAGTGCCTGCTTTTGTTTCATTTCACCCTTGTTGTAACAATTTGGACCTAATGTCATTTAGCCATTTAGTTTTGAGTGTGGTTCTGTCTGGAATAGAACAAGGACAATTACTATAAAAATGTTGTTGCATACAATGAAATCGTCCTTTGTTTAAACAGCCCTGACAGAACACTGTGGTTACAGCTCCAAATCTGTGAAAGAGCACTTCAGCTAATCCAGTTTGCCCTTTAGTAAAGATGTCACAATATAGGCATTTTACTGGATTTTCATGGATTCACAGCACAGTGATTTTTTGTTGTTGCAGAGAACAGTGATTGTTATTTTACATTGCATTTGAAAAGAACCCTTTTATTAGGTACACCTAAAAGTGTTAATCTGTCAGTAGTTTCACCTCAGCCGTGTCTCACAATGCTATATGTGAAAAAGTTAAATATTCCAATTTGTCTTTTGAGATGTCAGGGTTCTTCTTAAAAATAATCATTTGTTTATTTTAAAAGTACTAAACTTTCCTCTGTTTAGATTCGGCTAAAGAGAACCATTGGTTTCTAAATGCATATTGTATGGGGCGAGAATTACAGTTGACTGCAAGTGTAAAATAATATGATATGCAGAATTGTGGGAATGTGACTTAATAGAAATCTATTCATGACTGAATCCAATTTAAGCACAGATGATAGTATATCTGCATTTCAAATGACAGAAATGCAGAAGATAACTTTTGCAAATATAATGTTGTCATACATCACTCTGTATAGTATTGTTTGAAACCCCAAAAATTTAATTCTTAAATATAAATATGAAGTGGGCACATTGTGCAAGGAAGACAGAGTGTGTTGTTTTTGGAAATGTTAACTGCACTTGTAAATATGGGAGTGTATATGTGCATGTTTACCTTGCCCTTAATTCATTCTAATTTTCATTATGCCATGATTTATAATGTGATATATGCCTGTGACATCTTCTGTACATCTAATGAGAAATATCCCTGCTTGCAAAAGCGGAAATGTGTACAAATACTCATTATAGAAATCCTCACACTTTTTCAAATACAGTAGGATGTTGCTTAACTAAACAAAACCAAGGTGGCATAAACAAAAATCTAACGTTAACACAACTTTATGCTTTAGTTTAACGTTATGTTCTTGTTGCAGGCAGATCAATTGCTCCAAAGACTGAACTCAATGGATTAACAGAAGTAAGATCGTCACATTGCACTGATGTTGGGATTGTAAGCAGATCTACTGTGCGGACAAGAAGTAATGCTGAAGTGCCTCAGTGTTTTATCGATTATTTATACATTACTCTGCATGTAATTTTGTTTGCTCCAGTCAGGAAAAGGGAGTAAACTTGCAACATAGTCACATTGACCATTACAGTGGATGATTTATCCTGTTTAGTGTGTGCATGAAATGGTTTCCTCTTGTGCATCACTTTTCCTGACTGCTATATCAAGTAGCATCCATGCTGACTAGATACAGAGAATGGCTTTTAGAGGTCGAAATGTCCCATGTTTCCCATGTTATCTTCCAAAATATTTGCATAGCATGGTACACCCTAAACTCTATTGGGATGTGGCAAGTTGATGGAGGAAATTAAATTGAAACATAATGTATTTTTAATGAAAGGTACCTATATCTAAGTGAGGTAAATATATAATGAAACCTGAGGGTATGTAATAAAAGAGCATCTAGGCAGTGCATGTGTGGCCCTCAGATCCAGTTTCTCAAGTCAAACCTGATGACCTTCACTACAATCATTTTAAAATACAAACTCACATTTTATGATAAAATTGTTTTCTTTAATAAACTGGAGTGTAATCTAGTATTTAATTAAATAAATGCTGCCTTGTAGGACATCATAAAACTTAATCCGTGAAGGACATAATCATAGACTGGTCATTCTCTTATTTCTAACATTGCAGTTTGGCATATGATTGAGTGAGACACTATATTAATGAATCGTGATACGAACCGAATTGTGGGTTTGGTGTGTCGTTACACACACACACACACATATATATATATATATATATATATATATATATACACACACACACACACACACACACACACACACACACACACAGGGTGACATTGAGTTTGTACACATTGGATCCATTGAGTCATGCTTTGTAGCAATAGGCTGTGGTGCTGCACTGTGTTATATTGCATAATATGTTTGATTATTCTGTTGTAAATGTTAAAACGTTCATGTACAGCTTGATTTCAATAAAAACAAAAAAATAAGAATACTGGTTTCATTTTTTAAATCTTGCCATCATATACACATTTCCATATAAAATAGCTTTCCTTTACTATAATCTCTGATATTTCAGTGACTTTATGGTAATGAAGTGCTTACGTAGACAATGATTTTGCTTTCACCCTAAAGGAAGGGACTGAATGAAACCCATCCCAAACGTATATTTAAATTATGTTGTGCTTATCCACTGTCAGGAAAGAAATGTAGCCCTAAGCTACATTTTTGGTCCAACTGTTTCTCTTAACATCCTTGGTATGCTGTCCCAATGTGCATTTAAAAATTGGAAAATAATGCAAAAAGGATATGGTACAAACATGTTTCCAACCTAAAGATAATGTAGATGTACCCTTGGGGTATCAATTCACAAAAGGGTTTTCTGAGAGTGTACCCTTCTTTATCAAATCTAAACCTAATGGCCAGTTACAATAATGTTCTCAAGGACAGACTTCATGACATGTCATGAGTAACAGAGGGCCAAGATCCCCAGCACAGTTTTTGTTTAGAGGAATAGAGGAATAAAAAAACTGCTAGGTTCTGACCCTCTAGGACCCTCCAGGGCTCCTATTCTAGTGTGGATGTGGATGTTAATCACAGCTTGTCCCCTTGCACCTTGCACAGTGTCTGTTCTCGTGTTCAATCACTGAAGCAGTGAGATGAGCACTTGGTCATCTCTGCCTTGCCATAGCATCTCCCCATCAAATTGTACCAGCCCCTGCCTCCGGGCTCGCAGCAATACTCCCACCACCTTGTTAGAGATGCCCACGTAGTGTTCAAACAGTGCTCCGAACCGAACAGCTGCTCTACCATCTTGTTGCTTTTCACCAATTTCTTGGATGACCCGACACAGTTCCTGCACCTCCTTGCTAACATGCAAGTGAGCGTCCTGCCCTCTCTGGTGGGTTTTAGAGCCCTCCAGGGGGCTGCCATATCCTGGCTGACCCTGCTGCAGCTCCATAGCCGGTGCCTTGTCGTTGCTGAAGGGATTGTGTTTCTGATACTCCTGGTGAGCACTGGACCATTTCATCCAGCTCTGTGTTAATCCCCTAACAGAAACCTCACCAGTTTGTGCTGCGCTTTCAGAGATCTCCATGGTTTACTTCAAGGTGCATGCAACCACCTCACAATGGACTCATCTGGAACAACACACAGTGAACCAATTAGTGTTTCTTCAGCTTTGCATTGAACATTATGTCAGGTGATATATTGTATTAGGTCATATAAGTCACAAATATGGCCCAGTGAATGCTAAATCAGAAAACTTTACTGATCACGACTGTACAGAAACAGGAACGATATAAAATGATGTGTAACTAGATCCAATAACTGTACGAAATGCAGAGTTATGTTTTCCAATAATGTTAGGGTATTAAAGTAATTCTATTCAATCATCCAATATAAAAACTTATGATTACATTATTTATAGTATTTCTTTTAACTCAGAAAGACTACTCTACTTTGGATAATCTGAAACCTCACTATTGGTTTTTTAACATTTGATCTACCTGATGGCACACAATACTTAAGTCCACTCTGCACCCAAGAGCCAGCTACTATGACCCTTTAAATAATTAAAAATGTAAACTACAACCAAGGCTCAACTCACTGACCAGTGCTTGTCTTTGCCCTTAAATAAAGAAAACTCAGTTCACTCATGGGCTGAGGTGCATTTTTTAACCTTATATAGGCAGTAAGCTATCATAAAGCATACTTCATTAGACACTGTCCATCCACTGAAAACGTTTTTGTTTTTTGTCTTGTAATTTTTTTCATTTAAAATATTATTAAATACTCTGAAATACTGCTGTGAAGTTAGGGATCTAGAATTAAAGAAAAACAGACAGACAAACAAATAGACAGAAACACACCCATACAGAGAAAGAAAGAAAGACAGAAAGGAAGACACAACGACAGGAGTGAAGAGATGCGTACTCACCCTCCTCAGTGATTCCAGAGTTTCTGCAGTAGGTTCCTGCGTTGAATCTAACGAGCAGCTGAACGACCAGTGAGTGCAGTGTGAGGTGATGATGATCCTCTTCTAGATCTGCTTTTAAAGCTGTATCGTGTCAAGACCCCAATTCCGACTCTATCCAAATCAGCTTAAGAGATCAACTGAAAGCTGAATCCTCTGCAACACAAGCAAAATATATTGATCACTACCATATAACGCGTATGATATAATAATAAAAGTTAGTAAAAGGTAAAGCGGACTAAAAAGTGAATATACCGTGTCTCCGAACAACTCAGAGTAACTTTCTCTTGTTATTTGTCCGAGTGAATCAGACTAGGAACTGTGTTCCTGAAGTAGCGACACTCAGCCGGACTGTTTATTTCACACAAAGATGGCGCTGCACTGTGGGAAGTCATGCCGACAGTATTTACTACATTTAGCCCACGACAACGTGGACTTCAGACTACCGGTATGAAACATAACCCCGTTAAACACTATCATGTTTATTACAGCTGCATAAATGATGTTTTCTCTATATGTGAGTACAATTACGTTTGCTTGTGTAGCTAGCCAGCATCCTCAGGAAAAGATTCATAACTGAATGGAAATATCCATTATCTACATCTATGCATATCTACAGTTTATTACACATAATTCCTGTGTCTGTTTCAGGAGATTAAAGCTCTGCTGTCCCTCAGGGGTCAACAGTGTGATCCATCAGAAACCTTCAGAGAAAAGGTGAAAACCGATTACTTTATTAGACAAATCTTAAGTGAACACACACACCAACACAACCTCTTCATTTACACCTTAAAGTAAATTACAGTGGCCACTTATAGTCATATAATCACACAATGTGAACAATGTGAAATATTTTGTGATGTGATACAGGAGGTGGCCACACAATATAAGTGCTGCTATTAACACTATGAAACACAATGTACTTAAAATGTGCTTAACTCTACCTTAATTTAGCCCTGAAAATATGCCAAACACCTTAATTTGAATTAAGTGTCCATTAATTTGTAAACTGGTCCCTTCATTTTATATTAAAAGTGGTAGTGTGAAACCCCTTAATCCTAAACATAAAGAATTTTCTGACATTTAAGGGGCTAATCTGCCCTAATCTGTGCACATTTCCCTTTAAAGTTCCTTATTTTTTTTGGAAATTAAGGTAAGAAGTAATTTAAGGGGTAAAATTAAGGGGTTTGGTTTCGTAGTGTAACACAGCCATAACAGCAGCACTGCATTTGTGATGCAAAAATGAAAATTTCTGAGAGATTTCTGAATTGTTGCCATACCATTATTTATTTAAAGTATACCACTATACCATTTGCTTGAAATGTTGCTTTGAAAATTTAGGTGTGAGTTGTTTCATGTTTCAAGGAACAAAACAAATTAATATTTCTGTACCATGTAAAAATTAACCCTGGGGTACCCCAGCTTACTTTTTATTTTGCAATAGTTCTTATGTGTAAAAAGGTATGAAAAAGTTGAAGTCACATTTTGCAAGTGGTTGCAGCCAGTGTTTTCTTTTACAGTCTCCGTTTTGGCGTCTGCGAGGCCTAGAAGAGGACGATGTGCAGAGTGTCATGTCCCGAACAGTCTGCGGAAAGTAAGTGAAAGTCTTTTGACTTGGATTTCACAGTAAATACTAATTTTTCATTTAGCACCTTTTATTTCTGAACAGCTGTGTAGCTGTGAAAGCAGCACCAAGAGACCCTCTATTGTGGCTCTATATGAATGTTGAAAATAAAGTTATTGTTTCTTGTGAAAGATAAAAACCTTTTGAAATTTCTTTTGCAGGATTTCATTGGAAACTTGTGTAATATTGAACTAAACTTAAAAATCATTGGTGGTTTACCATTAAAGGCAACTATATTTAAGGCTTAGACTGCATTTGGAAATGGGCCAGAATTTTGTATAGGAATTCAAGAATAACATTAATGAAGATAATTATTGCCTTATACTACCAGATATTACTATTATGTTTGCTTTATTGCTGGAAGACAACAATACAGAGATATTGTGTGGTAAAATTAGTTAATATACATTAATGTATACAGCACAATTGAATCTGTTTATTTCCCGTAATGCTTCTGATTTGTATTAGTAACTCATGCAGTCAATTTGTGACACTCTTTACATGACTAATTACATTCCTGTTACACATATGTGTTTAACTTCTAGGTCTGCATTTGAACTTTGGGGTCATGGAGAAACGGCAGCAGAGCTAAAATCATCACTGTTGAAATATCCAAAAGAGTGCATGGTTTGTGTCATTTGATTTGTCGGTGTATGACTCATCCAATTATTTTTGTTAAATTCTTTTTGACTTTTAATGCATTTGATAAACACAGACTCCCTTTCTGCAAGAAGATTCCTCATACAAGATTAATGTCTACACTTTCAACAAGACATTGGTGTTCAAAGACAGAATAGAAAAGATAGATGTGAGTATTCTGTTATTACAAAATAATAAGTGTTAATTCTTGAGTTTTTTAAGATGTGCTTAAAAACCTGATCATTCATAACACACATTTCAAATGAGTGAATTGTTATTGTCATTATTTTATGTTATTTTAGAGTTTGTTGTGGAGTAGAACATTTCTTCTAGAACTTACCACTTATTCTTACTACTTTAAAAGTAATGGATTATATTTTTGTTGCTTATGTATTGATGTTAATGTTCCTGTGTAAAAACACCTAAGTGAATTGTTTAGTGAATATCTGCTCGCTACTGTTTTTTTTTCTGATGGTCTGCACTGTGATGTGATGTATTCGGTGAAGTGTAAAATGGAGCTGCTGTCACTCCGCAGGCTTTGGGTTTCCTGCCTTTTCAAGGGAAAGTAAATCTGAAGGATCCAAGTCACATTTTTTGTTTACTAGAAGACTATGGACTGGATCCTAATGACATTCCAGACGATCCGTTTCACATATATTTTGGGAGATGGGTGAGTGAGTGCTTTGAAATATTACATTAAAACCATATTATGTTATACATTTTTGAAAGTACACATTATTTTGCTTTTTATTTTCTGTTGATCTTTGATAAAGCTAAATTCTAAATAATAAGTTTAGACACAATTTAGTTTGAAATAGATTTTAATCAGTTTAAATTATTCCATTATTTAAAAATATAGCATGAAGATTAAGATTCAAATTACATGCACATTCACTCCATTGAATACTCGGGAATACTTGAGTCACATGTTGTAGGTAGTAGCAGCTGGGCCATTCACATGTTTAATTACTTCATTCTCCCAGATTGCAGATGGGCAAAGGGAGCTAATCCGCTCTCACAGCGTGAAGAAGAGGCACTTTATTGGAAACACCAGCATGGACGCTGGCCTTTCTTTCATAATGGCCAACCATGCCAGAGTAAAGCCTCATGATCTGGTCTATGATCCGTTTGTTGGAACAGGTGAGAATGTTATTTACAGTACTGGATTCATACCTCACATTTTGGGTTATTATTATATGTAAGGCTGAACATGGGGAAAATGCATGTATAGGAATTTATTTATTTATTTATTACAACATTTACTTATTTATGAACATCACAACCTGCTATAAGCAAATTACACTTAAGAGAAAAGTTTGAAACAAACACTTTGGTTTCATCTTTCCAGAAAGTTTATAGAAGAATGTTCTAAATGTAGTTTATGCATTTTTTGAGCAGATGGAGATCATAGGGATTTAATGAAATTCACCTTTTGGCACAGACATCTTCAGGTTGGACTATTAAGACAAACACAATGATCTATACACTTGTAATTAAACAACCAAATTCTACTCAAACTCTTTTCAGCATTGTGTGCTTATTTGTCACAATAAGCATGCAATGCTGGAAAGAATGGGATTCATGTATTTTGATTTTCATTAGTCATTAACCAAGAGATGACTCACTTAGACTCGACTCCCCTTCACTTAAACACATTTTCTTAATAATAAAAAAATCAGAACATGATTATAAGATTATAAATTAACAAGATTTGTTAATTACTGAATGTTGATGACTTC
Organism: Ladigesia roloffi; assembly: GCA_037577295.1. Classification (NCBI taxonomy): domain Eukaryota; kingdom Metazoa; phylum Chordata; class Actinopteri; order Characiformes; family Alestidae; genus Ladigesia; species Ladigesia roloffi. The sequence continues at coordinate 14,077,921 of JBBKCR010000006.1, read as the reverse complement.
ACCTCTAATTTCATGTGAAATATGACATTAGCTTTGAAGCCCCTTAACAAAACAGCTGAATACTGCAGGTATCTTATTTGCAACTCAAGTCGGGTTCATGGTTTGTTTAGCACCTCTGCCTGTCTGGATGATGGAGGGGGTATATTGTTCTTTACTGCTTCTCATTCTCTCTTAACGGGAGCCAAGAGATCACACACTACGTTGGTTATTTTTGACTCTTCACAGCAACAGAGTTCCATATAATGAGTCAAATTTTTTCCCCCATCTCCTCTCTAGCTGGTACACATCTTTATTTTCTGTCCTCAAATAATATAACTGGAGTCATCAATCATATTAAAGATTAGTTTTCTGCAGTGGAGTTTCCTTCTGCTTTCTCGTACTCCCTGGCCGTGCCATGGCTGTGTTCATAGCGTGCTGTGGCCCCTGTCCTTTTGCCAGGCTTTATCATAAGTGTCTGCCTTCACTGTTCGAGGTGTGAGATCTGCTTGCCAGATGTGCTAATTTACTACCAGCTTAAGTGGAAGGACCAGGCATGTCTGGGCAGAGTTCTGCTCGCGAGCTCTAGATGCTGCAGTGTTAACAGTGAGAAAAGGAATGTCTAAATTCAGCAATTAAAGAGCAAATGACTCCTTGTCTTGCAACTCTATTATAATATCATCTGGAAAATCAGCATTTTATCCTTTCTCTTTTCTAGGTAGCCTTCTGGTTGCCTGCTCTCACTTTGGGGCGTACGTGTGTGGGACAGACATTGATTACAACACCATCCATGGAGTAGGTAAATGAAGCCCTGTCAAGTGTGAAGTACTTGTCTTCAGGGGACTAAAGTCGTGTTCATATTGTTAGTAAGGTAAGAAAGTACCTGACATACACCTGGTTGCAGGTATTGTAATATGATTGGTGTCGTATGTCTTGCAGGCAAGGCCAGCAGGAAAAATCAGAAGTGGCGGGGTCCAGATGAGAATATTCGAGCAAACCTGCGGCAGTATGGGTCAGAGCACTGCTATGTAGATGTCATGGTGTCTGATGCCTCTAAACCTGTATGGAGGAATGCACCGCTGTTTGATGCCATAATCACAGACCGTAGGTTTACACTTAATTTCAGTTTATTTTACAGTACAGATTGTGGTCTTTTGTTCTTGTTATTGCAAGAGTCAAAGCTTAAAGATTTCCTTCTTTGTTATTTTATATTACTCAATAGATTTGTATTTGTGTGATTAAAAATATACATATTTTTGACACTAGTGATCATGTAATTTGAAAAGCACAAATGTTACCTGATTGTAGAATCGATAACGTGGTGATGTAACATATGATGATTTTAGAGTGTTTCTTCATCTCCGAATATAATATATACAGCAAAATGCATTTCTGCTCAGTTGAGATGTTTCAGTAATTTTTATTATAGAGACCAAGCCCATGATATGTCTGCTATTTATCAAGTGTTTCTTAATGATCCTGGCAATTTAAGGCAAGCTATGTGGTACTAATAGTCACCTATTCTGTTTGCATTGCAGCTCCGTATGGTATTCGTGAGTCAACGAGGAGAACGGGATCTCACAAAGAGATTATGAGTCCTCCTGAAGACTTGTAAGTCTATCACACTTAGCATTGCATTTATAAAGCAACCAGTCAACACTAACCTCAGCTGTAAGCCATGTAGACCACATATATTATAAGATATTCCAGCTAATGTAACTGTATGATTAAATGGGGTGGGTGATGTATTGTGATACTTCAAGACATTCACAAGAAATGTCACATATCTTTGACATCTGATAAGTTGGAGCAAAGGAACGGAACCACATTAAAATAATGCTGCTACTCCAAATGATTTTTTACTGAATCATACTCTTTTTGATCAGACAGAATCCAGGAATATGGTGGCAGTACCTTCTTAACCTTCTTAAATTTTAAAGTTTGTATTATATTTGGATCTAAAACCAAGGCCTGCAAAAGACATTTTTAGACAAAGATATGATCAATATGATTGAGCCATTAAAAATAATAAAAGTTATAAAACTTTAGATTGGGGGGAAATATGCAAGATTTATAAACAGGAAGGACTGTTTTATAGGAACACCCTGTATTTTGCACCCTTGTGGTGTCGGGCATTATTTTTACTTTAAATACATTGAAGCATTTCTCAGGCTTTTGTATAGGACCAGGAGCATTTCAAATATACATTAAAATAACTTAATCTATAGACATTTCATGTCCAAAGAACCAGTTCCCTGTCATATTCCTATCATAGATAAATATACACAGTCAAAGGCTTTGTTTCAAACCCAAGGGAAAATATGTCCACAGTGAATTAGCCTCTGCACTGAGCCTCTAAAACACTGATTGAAGCAATTTCATAGGTTCATTTTATTATAGCGAGAGGCTCATTATACTAATGCAAGCTATAATCCCATTGTATCCATCATATTACCATTAGGGCCTCATTATTAGAAAGAGCTTTAGGTAGTTCTATGTTAGATTTTCTATTATAGAAAAAGAGAATGACATAGCATGTCATGCTTCTTTTTAACATTTGTGCACATCTGTATATTTCTTCTAGTTACCCTGCCCTGGAGAATTCAGTTCCAAACTCCCTGGCTCTAGTATTCAGTGGCATCTGGACGCCTTGGTGATTTGGATCAGGTGTGTTAAATTAGGGTTGGAATAGAAGTCTCCAGGGCAGTAGATCAGTCAGATCAGAGCTGAACACTTGGATTGCAATGTGCCTTTCAAACACTGGAGAAGTTTCCATTGTTCCTGAAATTCTGAGGCAGCTGCTCACCATTCAGTAGCGCACTAGGTTCAGTCCATGTCCAGGAAACTCATTACTAGTGGTGTAAAATTAAAAATTTAACTCATTTAGTTCAGTTTGATTTATTTTATAGAAATTAATATATCGGCCTGCTAACATTTATTATTTTGTTACAATATCACTTGTTTATGAGTTGAGTACAGTGGGGAAAAAAAGTATTTAGTCAGCCACTGATTATGCAAGTTCTCCCACTTAAAATGATGGCAGAGGTCAGTAATTTTCATCACAGGTACACTTCAACTGTGAGAGACAGA
>JBBKCR010000006.1:14038362-14074755 GCA_037577295.1 Ladigesia roloffi | reverse complement strand
ACATTCTGTCTCTCACAGTTGAAGTGTACCTATGATGAAAATTACTGACCTCTGCCATCATTTTAAGTGGGAGAACTAGCACAATCGGTGGCTGACTAAATACTTTCTTTCCCCACTGTATATTAGGCAGCATGTAAACAGTCAGTTCATGAGGTTAATAAAAATAATAGGCAGCTCTAAAGATCTGGATGACTTTGAAATGGACAAAATTGTGATGGCTAAATGACTGGGTCAGATGTTCTCCAAAAATATATTTTATTTATTTGCTTTGTTTGTTTGTCAGCAGTGGTGCTGACATGTTAGTGGCATGGTAGTGTGTGTTGGACAGGTACAAGTGTATCAACAGGCGATGGTCACATTTACATAACATTTAAGGCATTTAGCTGGATTTAGCTAGAAAGTAAGAGTTAAAGACTTAAATTCGAGCATTTACAGGGAGCAAGTGAAGGTTTCGTAATAAGGGTGTGGTGTGAGTAAGCTTAGGAACGTTGAAGGCCAATCTTGCAGCTGCGTTCTGAATAAGCTGAAGTGATTTAGTTACTTTTAATGGAAGTCCAGCCAGTAGAGAGTTGCAGTAGTCAAGTTTGGAGATGACAAGAGACTGGGCTAGAATCTGCATAGTTTTTGTAATGAAGAAGGGTCGGATTCTTCTGATGTTGTAAAGAAGGTATCTGCATGTTCTAGAGATGTGGTCTACCGTGTCAAGATTTTAATTCTCTGTCTACACTTATTGGCAGCTTTATAGCACCTGTTTAATCTGTGTAGCCTTGGCTTAGCCATTGTACAGTTCTTCATAAGTGTCAGTTTTTGGCCACATTACACTACTGGCTAGTTTTTTAATTTTGTGTTTCATTCCACACACACACACACACACACACATGCACACGCACACCACACCATGTCAGTGTCACTGCTGTGCTGAGAATGATGGTTGTTCTGAGGGCTTCATGATTATTCTATAGTTATATAAACATGCATATGTTAGTCTACATTATATAATTCCTATTAATCTTCTTGTATATGAAGGTTACAATATAGCTTACAAGAATGTATGTCTCCACTGAATGCTGCTGTGCTTTCTGCTCCTTTACAGTTCTGGTGAGAGTCATGTCCCTGTTTCCATGGCGTACCACCTAAGTGATATCTTTGCTGACCTGCTCAATTTTGCAGCCCGGCACTTAGTCATGGGTGGACGGTTGGTCTACTGGCTTCCAGTTTATAGACCTGAGTGAGTAAGCATAATTATCTTCCGTCGTTGAAGTGTAACTGAAATGCATGGCTGAAGTCTGTTCTTTCAGCTCTGGCCAGTGTTTTTGATTTGTGTAGTTTTGTGAAGTCTTATCCCATATTATATTGAACACTAGGGGGCAGTCTGGCACTGTTCAATTGTTGTATTCTGTATCTGAGTAGTATGAGTCCACTTAGGAATTGAGTGCTGGACCTGCTGAGGCTTGCTGGCTTGAGAGCAGGTGGAAAAGAGGGGCATTCCAGTTTTGCGTCTCCAGTTGCTGACTCCACAGAGCCTTGTCCACGCAGCCTGCAGACTGAATCCCACTGATTACAGAGCTGGAGATGAAGACCGAGGAGGAGGGCCCCTCAGCTTGTGATCTGAGTTAGACTCAGCACTTTCTTCATCAGTCATATACAAACCACCACAATCAACAGAATCCCCTTTGTTGGGATCCAGTCATCAACTTGTCAAGTTTGCAGACTCCAATGATAACTTCAGCCTGCTCTGTGTTAACTGTCGACTGTAGTCTGGGGAATAAATCAAAGCAATACATTGATCCAGAGAAAAAGTCAACATTAGAGCCTAGACGCTCCTATAAAATTGGGTCAGACACAGAAAAAAAATATTAAGTTAGAAGTGCTTTTTGGGTCATTTAACCGACTTCTGAATTTCACGATAGGTCACATTTTGTCCGGTATGCCATATTTAAGGCCTAGAGCCAGAAACTATACTAACACATAAGCACAGACTAGTGGGGAAGACTCCCCAGTGTACCCAAGTGTATATCTTCGGATATAATCTGGATTAAAAGATGAGTAGGTCAGTAGAAATTTGTGCAAACCTCTGAAGATTTGATTGATTTACTAATAATTTTTTTAATGAAGCAAACACAAATTGAAAACACACTTTACTGAACCTTATTATAATTGAACCTCAATTATGTTATAATTTATAGTGATTAAGTATAACATTTCAAAACCATTGCAGTAGAATCACATTCATCTGTTCAATGCATGTTCTTATCTCTGCTAAAAGGGAAATGGGAACAAGCATTAGGGAGCAGAATGACTGTGTCCATAAGGGGGCACTAGTGGTAAGTGTTAGTGTTCTGCAGGCCTTTTTGACCAACTGTGTCTGGAGCGAGGATTTGTGTAGCAACAATGTTGTTTATAAACAGTGGTGTCGGGAGAGGGGACGACTGCCGCAGGAATCTGGTCCTGTGGTGCCGCTGGGCCTCCAACAGTCAGCGATGTAACCAATGTAGTTTCCGCCTTGCAGAATGCACATGGGCCTGTGGGGTGAGCTCACTATTGACCCCCACACCAATTAAACACCTCTTCCGCTGTAAGGAGCAAAGCCTCTGCTGTACATTAACACACTCTGCCGCTTATTGAAGTCGTTAGCCTGTTTCCTCCTTTATCTGTGTTGTAACTGTTGCAACAATCCAACCGCTGCACTTCTAGCCTCTTTGACAGGATGGAAAACCATTGCAGCGTGGTTATCTGCAGCCTTTTAGCCAAATTAAGCAGAAAACGTAACACCACAGAAATTTTCCCCCTCGGCACGCAGGGTCATTAAGTGTTGTGTTGGCTGTTGTAAGCCACCAGTGTGACTTACTACACTACACTTGAGTCACTCAGGCAAAGTACATTATTTATGGAATTATTCAAAATAACATTTAATTTTATCAGTAAAAAATCTACAGTGTTAAGCAGTGTTAAGATTCAGTGTCTGTTAAATTGTAAAAACTCATGGAAATGTTGTCAACAGCATCCTTTCGTCTTAACAGTCTGTTTCATTTAATGATAAGTTTGGTTTTTGGTAAGTTGAAGACAACAAGGTGAAGTGAAATTTAGATTAATTTCATTTTGAAGTATGTTTATATTGATTTAATGTATTTTATTACATATTTTTTCTCATTTCTCATCTAATGTTAAAATATAATATATAAACATTAAATATAAAATATAAATATAAAGTTTAGAATTTTTTTATATATAATGCATATTTTGTTTTCTCATTGAAATGGTACACTCACACAGGCAGTGTTGTTGCATTTGAGGAGAAATTGACTATGTCAGTGTGAGAGTGTGACCGTATTTGGCAAGTCCCACAAGCTGAATTTAGTCAACATGGCATCCCCAGTAAAAGATGAACCTGTTTGGGGAAAAATGATTAATTTCACTTAGCTGCTCTAGCTAGAATGAAACAAAAATATGGAAATGGAGAGTGTGAAATCTTCTCATTTTCCAATGTTGATTTGGATGTCCCTCAAGTTTAATGAACAAACAGAGCCAAGGAACGTAGTGCGCTTTCTGCAGAGCTTTGGCTCGCTTGAAGTATGTCCAGACCTTAATAGAGCATGGACACCACAAGGTTAAAGCAGAGCCGAATGTAATCCATGCGAGCTCCGAGTTAATCAGTCTCATTAGGGCATACTGGGACCAGTGGCATCCTTCCACTCTGACTCACAGCTCTATATTCTGAAGAGCGGTCTGATGATTTCTGTGGAGAGCGCTCTCTGGAGTACTCTTTCCTGGAAAGAAGCGATGTTTGATATTTCTCCTAGGTGACAGCTGTACCTCCATGTAAACCACTGGATGGAGGTGTGTCTTTCACTGGGCTGTATAAACAATTTCCTTGGAAAAGTCCACCAAAGGGAAGATAACTAATGCTACGGTTCATTAGGGGTGTAACAAAATACTTTTTCAGGTTTACTACTTACAATATAATCTTGAGATCAAGATTTGTATTCATTTTCAATTAACAGGATGAGCCTAAAAATGGAACACCAATAAGAAATGCCCCAACCAAATACGTGTGTACAAAGCTTTAACACCCTTCACATTATTAGGATGCTCCCATATGCCTGGTTTCATTGCATTGAGAGAGGTGGCCATAAAAATGCAAAATTAGAAAGAAATTAGAATGCAAAATCAGCAGACACAATTATAAATTATTTGGAACTATTGTGAACATTCCTTGTGCAAATGTCTTGTTGGCACGTGTGTAGTCTTGTGTTGTCTGTTATTTCCTGCACAGAGATCCTGGAGGAGTTTTGTTTGTGTACCGTGTAGATGGCTGAAAGGGCAATAAAATTACTTGACTTAGCTTGAAGTATTGAAATAAGAACTTTTCAATAGTGCTTCAAGTAATTAATTATAATTATTAACATAATTTTGTGTAGCTGTTTGTGATAAATTATTCTCTGTAATTAAGTAACTATCATGAAAATGCTAGAATCACAAATACAAACATCATGTCATCATTCAGGCAATAAGTATGTAATCTAAGATGATTGTTGTGCTCATTCATTCAGATTATGGATTGTTATTACAGTGGAAGCTCATGGAGAAAACTGGAGATTTCCACTCTGCTGTTGTTTTTGTTAGCTCGCTGCTTGTTTATTTATCCATAGGGTCTCCTGCGAACACCGTCTAAGGCAATCTTGCATCAGTTATTGTTCTGAAGGCAGTCTAAAAGCTGTATTTGAATGAGAGGGCTGCACTCACAATGTCTGTCATAGCAACATATGTTCCACAAGCAGCTGGGCTTCAGTCTGCACTTCTGCTGTTGTTTTAAAAGGGTCAGATTTGGAAAATGTTTTCACAATGCTAATAGTTTGTCATGCTAACTTTGACAGGCCTATTTGTGCTAGTATAAATATGTACAGAGCTTTGCCTTTGTTGGTCTGACTCATGTTTGACTTCATACATGATGCTATATGCCCTTTCTCCTGCAGGTACAGTGAAGAGATGGTGCCATTACACCCTTGTCTCTCACTTGTCAGTAATTGTGAACAGACTCTGTCCAGCCACACATCCCGAAGGCTCATCACAATGGAGAAGATCAAGGAGCCAGAGGTGTGTGGATCCGTGTGGTCATACATGTGCAGGTTTTAGTAGAGGCTAGATTTAAGTGACGTTTGCTCAGCGTTAGTGAAGAGTAGGGCTTATACTCTTGTACGTTATACTTAAAAAAAAACCCACCATCTGGCAGCGGTTGACTCACGTTTTTATACTTTAATGACTTAATCACACATTGTATGGAAAATAATCCATCTTTGGATTTGACAACCACTTCACTTCAAAACCCCAAATTGTTCCCATAAAGACCCCTGTGAATCATACACACACACACACACACACACACGCACACACACAAACACACACCCACACACACACACACACACACACACACACACACACATATATATATATATATATATATAAGGGCTGTTATTTTATTTGTGCAGATTGGCATATGTCTCTAGCTCCTTGTGCATCAAACCTGGAACACATAAGGTGCTGCATTTTCATCACTTATGCTGCAGCTTTTGGCACCCCCACATTCAGATTGCTTTCATGTGATCTTGGCTGCAGTCGTCTGTCAAGATTATTTATGTTTTTGCACAACATTCATTGACCATCTGTATTTACTTGGAAAAAAATTGCAATTAATAAAATAACAAACAAACATTTATGGAACAGTAACCTCTACACTAAATATCTGGAAGGATATTTTTGGCCACTCTGGTTTCTAGAGCTGGCGGATTGATCATAATACCAATATTTTGACATATGGAAGAAAGTACCTATCAAATACTGTACTACAGCTTTTTAGGTTGAAAATTACGCTTCACGGACTACAGGCCATTAAAAATAGACAGTACAATATTACAATTTGTTAATTACAATGTACAGACTATGCAGAACTACAGTTCTAGAAATACTAAGTTTGTTTAGAAATGAGACAGTACAGCATTAAAATTAAATAGATACCAAATGCTAGTAATATAATTCAATATTGAACATGAAATATTAAAGTGATTGTGACAATATAACAAAGTAACAATATAAGTGTCTGTGGGTTGCATTTGAATGCTTCAAACATTTTCATATTTAAAACTAAACAATTAATGTAACATTGCAAATTGTTGAGTTAGGGGGCGTACACATTAGCATTGGCGTAGAAGCTAAGTTAACATGTTTACTCATCATTAAAGGACCTGGAAATAGCAAATTTTATTTCTTTTAACTTAAGTCAAATGAAGTGTAAGACAAGTAAGAGAGATGAGCGTACCAGTGCAATGTACAAGTTTTTGGTTTGGGGAAAAAAATGACCTTGTAAACACTAAGTTTCATTTAAATGACTGATGTCTAATGTTTTCAATGTGGCATTAGAGTAAACCCCATGTTTTTCTTCACATTGCTTCATGTGCAACTTCAACTTTAAGGAAGGCTCATCAGTAGAGGTCGATCAATATATCGGGCCGATATTTGGCATTTTTTTATATATCTGCATCGGCCGATATCCAAGTGCACTACGCCGATTTACAGACAGGCACCTCTGCAGGCAGCCTAATATTATTGTTGCTGTGGCCCATGCTGCTTGTGCTGGACCCCAGCCTCTGTTCCCAGTGAGAGTATTTAGTGAGACTGGAATTATCTATGACTAGAAGAGGAGTCGGCTTACAGGAGAAAATGCAGAATGTTTGTGTTTCTTGCACGACAAACTGCAGCTCTTAAACGGGGAGTACTAACAACTTTTAGTAAGGGATGGGTGGGAGGAGAAAGACTCCGGGACTGGAAGTGGGATATAAATTTAACATAATACAAAAAGGAATATGCATGTTTAAAAATTTACCTCAAGAATAGCACAAAAATATTTTGATGCTGCTGTGTTTATTCTTTACAAGTTTAAGTTGTTGTTTAATTGTATTATTCTTGTTAAGTTTTGATTTTGTTATTTAAGTTTATATTTAAGTCATCAGTCAAAAAATGGCAGGTTGAGAAATTTTGTGTATCTGTCTTTGTGTTATTAGTGTGATATTTTACCTCCAATAGAGGAGGAAACGTTCAATTATTAGGCAAAAAAGTATCGGCAGCATATATCGGCATCGGCTAATGAAAAACCCATATCAGTCGACCTCTACTCAGCAGTGTTGGCTGGTGTTCTGTGTGGGTTTGTATGTCCACATATACTCACATGTATATATGATAAAGAAATGGAAACTTGTGCCTGTTTTGTAGCACTGTCAGATATACAACGTGCTGTTAAGTTGTTTGAAAAAGACTTGAGCTCTACTGGGTTAGTACTAAAGCATAGTCAGCATTGGTTTAACTATGTCAAACAACACTCAGCCTAGATGATGACTTGGTATCTGTCCTACACACACAAACACACACTCTCTCTCTCTGTCTCTCTCCCTTGCAAGCACTCTATCTCTCTCACACACTCTCGCTCTCTTAATTTTCTCACACTTTTGCTTTTTCTCACTGCAGTTTTGTAAAGACCTCAGAATGTTAGTGCTCTCCTCTGTGGGGCAATCCCCTCCACATTTCTTTTATAATTCGTATTGAATTTATACTGAAATTGTGAAAGAATGCACAGGGGTGTATTGGCCAGAAATACTCTTTCAAAATAATAAAAAGCTGTACAACTTAGATCTACACATCAAAATTACTACCTCAGCAGACATGGAGAAAGTTAACTCTTAATTTAAGTTTATTTAAAGGGCTTCCAATAATTCTGGGCCGGTCCCGTCACCATGAAATGTTCACACAATATAAACTGCTTTATTCAAACTCTAGAAAAATGTCAAAAACCTTTTGACAGTGATGACATATCTTTGATGTCTCCAATTCTAAGACCAGTGCTAGCAGTGAAGCAGCTTTTTTAAAACCCCAGTTGATGCGTTTCTATTAAAACAGCTGTAGATAACACCTTCTACTCTGTCAGAGGACTGAGACCGATCTAGAGCCTCAAAATCAAGCTATATTCGCTTAAAACTGTTTAAAAATCTACAGATTGACTTCGGTAATGGTCAGTAGAAATGGTTGCCAAGAAGGGTGTGTAAGGGATTGGACTGAAGGAAGGAAGTGGAAAAAGCGGGTAGGTTGGACTGCTTCACACATTCAGGAATGCGGTGTACAGTGGCAAAATTTACAGAGAACAAATTACTGAAGTCTTGAGTTGAGTGTCTTCTCCTGGAGCGTCTATTGAACACATGTAGGGTCTTCACAGGGCTAGCCAAGCCGCTCAGTCCCTCTTCTTGAAGCTGGGCTTTGGTATATTAACTCATGTGGGTAAGAGGTGCATGCCTCTGCTTTTGGAGGCTTTTGGGGTGTTTTGGTGATGTGTTAAGTCTGCGTTCAGGCTGACTGGCAGGAGGTGGCACATGGGAAGGAGTGGGCGCAGGTGGCGTTGATGATTCACAGAGCTGGAATCATCACTTCCAGCTCTCCGTGTCCCAGACACCTCGTTACGTACTTCCATCCTGCTCTCCTCCAGCCGGCCCTCTCCAACAACCTGGCATATGCCCCAAGCAGGAAAAACTGAGGAGCTTAATAGTTCTCTGTTGTTACACACTTGGCTGAGAGCTCATGAAGGAAAAGGTGCACAAAAGGTGGTGCTTACCAGTAAGTTCACTGGTGGCTAGGTAGCAAAGCGTTTCTTTAAGAAAGCATTAAATGTTTTGTATCTGCATTGATGAATTGAAATCCATGACCTTCCAAGATATTCAGTAACACCTGAGAACTAAATCAGATCATCATAGTATCAGATTGGAATCAAATGGTTGGTAATTTGATCTATCCAGCTTCATCCGATCAGCCATTGGTCAAGTGGGTCAAGTGGGTGCAGTTATGGCATTTAATAAAATAAAAATGACAGGATTTTGTGTGACATGCGTCTTGCAGTTTTTGTATGAATGGTACTGTTTAAATCTGTCTGATAACTGCTGTGCCTTCTCTATTAACATTGGTGTTTTCTTGCAGGAATCTGATGTGCTGTCACAATTAGCAGAGCCACGCTTTAGCCCATACCAGGGCCATAACTCTTTCAGAGAGAAATACTTCAGTGGCATCACCAAAAAGAATGGGAAAGTCAATGACAAAACCACCACAAAGGAGAGTCACCAGACCTAGAAAAATGTATTAAAAGTTTGCTTCATTCTTTATACTCTGTAATTTAAATTTCATTTTTAAACGAACATTGCTACGGGATTTTTAAAAATATCAATAATAAAAAACAACAAAAAAAATCACACTCCTTGTCTTCATCTGCTTTCTTTCCTGTCTCACCTCAGGTGAAAGTAAGCTCAAGAGATCTTGTTGTATTTATTACTACATTAACTTTGAGTATTTAGATAAAGTGTGGAGGGGATTTAAGTAAGCCCCTGCTCTCAGAGTGGCCAGAGGTGATGTAGAGGTAGTTTCACCTACTGTACGTTGGGGGAGGATGATGAACTACTGTTTCCTGTTGTATGAACTTAGTAAAGACATCTGATTAATGAATCGCTCTTAAATTTAACTCCAAGAAAATCATCTGGGAGACTTATGTTGAACATAAATTGGATCCGAAAACATTAAGTGTAGCATTTGCACGGCTTTGCTAGGACATAAATTTAATATTCTAAATAAAACGAGTGCCCATCCAGGTGTTTCTGTAAGGCTTCTCGTCAAACAGAAGTCATTTCGTATGGGGTTGCGTTACATTACAGAACATTCCAAATGTCTTCAAAGCTCTTCTGACATTCTTCTTGTTTTCATTGATATAATTCCTGGTCTGTTGTTGCTTCTAGACGTTCATCTTTATCTTCAGAGACAGCAGCTTTCATCAGTAGTAGTAGCTTTTGAGTGTGATAGTTAAAAAAGTGATATACAAATATAAGTGCTGTAGCTGTTTGAGATACATCAAAGAGTGTCACCAACTGTTCAGAATGACCTCTCATCTGAGGGGTTCTCTCAGACAGGCCTAAAACAACATTGCCTTTTGCTGTGTAAGCAGTAAGCCCATGCTGTGTCTAAGAGATTCATGTGGACTATGTTTTTGTTGTCTGCATGGGACAAAGCAATACACTAAGAGGAAGCACTGGATTTGCCTCTGACTTGTCCTTAGCTTTCTGCACAGGGATGTGTTGGATTTAACTGAATGTAATACACAATGCTGTGAAGTTCTACATTAAAAACACTTGACTGTGGAAAGATGTCTATATGTATTAAACGAAAGGAGGGAAAAACGTATTTTGGCGACACTCTGAAAACAGTTTGACAATTCAACTTAAAATATACATCATGTAATAACAACAAGTAATTCAACTGTTTTAGTCCTCTGAGATAAATACTTTTAACATAAAAAAGCTCATTTTTAGGCCCATAACTTCATCTGCTCTGTTTTTCATATGATGCATCCAAGGACGTTGTTAGTTTTGACCCCTGTAGCTGTTGAGGAGCTTTGGTGTATTCTTGCCTTTAAAGGTATGACCACATCTGTTGATGACTTACTCCAGATTAGATTCCTAAGTGTTTCTTGTGGGGCTGGGCTTTTGCTGTTTTAACCGCTCAAAATATCCTAATTGATGTTAATCTGCAATACCTCCCCTTTGTTTGTAAATGAGCTGTGCAGTTTAAATTGGGTGCTCATGAACAGCCAATAAAACTAATAACCTGCAAAAACAATAAGCACATGTTCCTTAGCACAGTAAGGGGGCCAAGGAGACTGCTTTATTAGACACAGATGGTAGCAACAAGCAAACGCTCTTCGTTCACCCACACACTCCATGTTTAGGCGAAGAAAGGAACAAATAGCCAGCGCAAGACCAAATATCCACCCTCTAGCTCCACTGTTCCTCTCAGTTAGTCAGCATTTTTTGTGTTTTCCAACCACGGTTTTACGTGTGGCCATGCAATTATTCATCTCCGAATTCTCCACCTCAACTCAACGCGCTGTGCTTCCGCAAATGTTTATCAACGGGTTATTGCTTCACCTACACAGGCCAGAAGAGATTGCATATGCTGGATGGAGTTTCTTTTGTTTTGCATAGTTTCAGGTTCCCAGTCTGGCTGTCTGGGATATGCCATGAGGACTCCCTCTCTCTCCCTCACTAACTCCCATGTAAACAAACAGGCGCTGCAGAGGAACAGATGTGCAAGCATGTTTTTGTTTGTTTGTTTGTTTGTTTTCTCAGCTCTACCATGGCAATTTGCCATCACCTAACAGCTAAGGACAGGTCATCCAGACACAGATTAAGCCTAGAAGTAGTCCAGAAAAAAAAACATTTTTTAAGCTTAAAAAACTAGCACCTCCTTTGAACATGCAGTAGTTCATTTTAAAATAATGGAATGGGTCGTTTCTATGTCCCTCAGAGAGGTTCCATTACCTTTTACAATATCTGGACAAAAGTATTGGGGTGCCTGATCATTACACTAGCCTTATATTTAATGACATTGCATTCAATTACATAGACTTTAATATGGAGCTGGTCTCCCTTTGCTGCTATAACAGCTTCCACTCTTCCTGCAAGGCTTTCCACGAGATTTTGTGACCATTCATTCTGTAGAGCATTTATGGGGTCAGTCACTGATGTTAGACGAGAGGACGTGGCTCACAATCTCTGTTCATTGGTGTTTGATGGGTATATGGTTCTGTGCAGTTCAGTCAAGTTCTTCCACACTGAACTTATCCAGCCATGTCTTTTTGGAGCTTGGTTTGTGTACTGGGACAGAGTCATGCTGATATAGAAAAGGTCTTTCCCCAAATTATGTCTACAAAGCTGGAAGCATGGCCTTGTCCAAAATGTTTGGTAAGCTGAAACAGTAGGTTTGTCCTTCATGGGAAGGAAAGGGTCTATCTGAAACAAGCAGTGACAACCAGTGCTTTTTAAATGATGTGAAAGTGATGAGTCAGGCCTTGAGATTGTTCAGCATGACTAAGCAGGGGAAGCAGAATGATATGGTCGCTGCTTCTTCCCAAACACAGGGAGTTCTGTCCTAATTGATGGGTAATTAGGCGCCCCAGTGCTAGTCTGATGAGTTTTCTGTTCTGTGGGTTGGGACTGTTGTTTGGGATGTAAAGGAGGATCTCTTGCCAATTTAATGCAAACAAAATCCTCTGTGCAAAAATTGGTCAGATGTGTGAGGGACTTCTGTCCTCAGATGACTCTCTAAGGGGCTCCTTAGAAATAAAGCATTTTATTTATATGTTTTCTGGCACACAAGTGAACCTTCCAATAAAGTGCAACAAACAAGTGCGACAAACAGTTAAACCATTATAAAGGACAAGATTTAAAACATACAATTTAGACTATTTAAACAGTGCAAATGAATCGGAGAGAAGGCACGCTTCGACAGATGGGTTTTTGAGTTCCAGAGCCGGGAAGCAGAGCGGCTGAAAGCTCTGATCTCCGTAGTGGTAAGTGCCTCATGCAAAGTTTTGCAAAGTTTATACAGTTGTATTGTTAATCCCAGGGCAAGTTTCACAGTGACAGTTGAGCTTCCATCAATATTATATTTGTTAATTGTAAAACACCATTAGCGTTCCAGTTTAGTCTAAGACTTGGCTTATTCATTGTATACGAACCTGGCCCTTAGTTTTTAACTTAAAAGAGAGAACACACAAAGGTAAATCCAGCTGCCACGTCTCTATATAAAAGATGGAATGTGTCCAGAATAATAGGTTTCTTCTGGATGTGGTATGGGAAATAGACACCTGTTTGTGGCCAGAGACTCATACTTTCATGGATGATTTCCCGAACATCCCCACAGCACTTTTTCCAGTTTGTAGAATGCTATAAACATATAGCAATCAAAAAGGAGAGGAATGAAACAATTTGGAGACAGCCGAGACTGTGGCGGTCTTCTGTTTTGTTTTGTTTTTCTCTAAAGAGCTGCTGACATACCAGTGGTAGATCTTCAAACTGGTTTTATTCTTCAGAATCATGTGTTCAGGAGTTTAGCGTGATAATCTCTAATCTCTGTGATGGGCTCCATTCTGCTTTGTGTAAGTGTCTACCAAATGTTTTTGTCATTACTCTTGCCATTTATTTGTTTCAATGCAGTCCAGATTTTTTCTCACTTCCCTCCTTAAGTGGAACAAACACTTGCTTAGAGTGCTTAAGATACAGAAATAAAACTTTGAGTTCCAAAGGCTTGCTGTTGAGAAAATACAGAACACTCCAGGACACATAATTTTCTTTTAAAGATAGAAGTGGAGAGTGTCAGTGACCTGGAAATGTAGAGTGTCAGTGACCGGACAGACTCACAGCTCTACGGCCCCTTCCGATTTCCTGGAGCATTCATGTCTGGCTCCATTATAATAATATGAGGTTCGGTTTGGACCAAAAGGGTCTGTTCGCATTGTTCAAAGACTATATTGTGAGCACTTATGAGATTCCAGTGTAACGCACCCCACATACTTATCTGAAACTGTGTATTAATAAACATTAATGAGAGACACAGAAATGCATCACTAGCATTAATTAGCCTTGACAAACAGCTGTGAAGGAAACAAGAGCACCAAGTGGTTAAACAGCAGCTTGTCATAATGAGACAAACCTCTCGGTATGAGCTCATCCCACCCCTTTTTAATGACTTGGGGATGCCAAGTGGGCAAACTGCAATTATTGGGACTCTATCACTAGCATATTTCTTTTTCCATTCTGACAAAATTAGAAGGTCCTTTCACGTCTAAACAGAAGGGAATTTCTAAAGCCAAGCAAAAACAAGTCACTTTTTCCATTACCGGTTATTATGGCTTCACTAACAGCTTGATTGCATTGGGACACATATTCATTATCATCTGAAACAGAACTGTATGGCAGTTAATTACCCCACAGTACAGGTGCATGCCTCAAACGCAGCGAATCTTAAAATAAAAGCCTTGATTTCTCTCACAGTTTTAGTTCTTTTTTATTACTAGTATCACCACACAAGAACTGAAATCTATTACTCGTTTACATCAGTCACATTGTAAGCTCCTGATGTAACTAAACAGTTTTCCCCCCAAACAAAACAAATTTGAATAAATAAATAAATGACAATATAACTCATGTTTAATTGTCATTCATGTCTCTCATGTTAACAGATATACTCTAATCTACTATTTGATTTGTAATAATTTTAAATCAAATGCAGCTGTCTGACAAACCACTAACTCCATATGAAGGTTACATGAATTTACAGGAAACTTAGCTCAATTAATCTAGCTGTAAAGCATTAGGTTTTGACCAAAAATACATTTTGATGAATACAGAATGAATATCTTTTAAATTTAGAGGGAAAAAAGGAATATTGGTTGTATATGATTTGTCTGTAAATGCATTAGGAACAATAGGATGACATATCAGGGTTACTGGTGAGGTATGTAAGCCGTTTGAACACTCAATTAGTTATGTGCGTACCGTTATCTCAGTATTTGCATGAAGATGCCAGGTCCATTTGTACCATGAGCCTAAATGCAACTGACCCCTTTGCCTTTCGGTAGAAGTGCCACTGCCTATCAAATAACTGCTACTCTGCGGTAGTTTTTTAACACTTTTAATGCTCTAAAACAGATCTGAACTGACCTGTGTTTGTGATGTAGTATGAGAGCGTGAAAGTGTAGTATGTGGAAGTGAAAGTGTTTTCCTGGACAAGAATCAAACTTTTGTTTTGGCCTGGAGAACCTTTCTTAAATTTCTCCTTTTTAAAATGTGTTCTTTTGCTGTCCAAATTTGGTGTTAACATAAGAATGGGCACTTTAGTTAGACCTATACTGATGGGCATGCACTTTTATGTCTTGTTCCAAACTGCTAATCCAGAGTAAGATACACCCCTTTGCTACTAAAAACTATACAATTTTGCAATGAAACACTGGGAGCCAAGAGTGACATTATACGTCAAATAATACCTCTCTTCAGTCCATGGGAGAATGCTCTGGTTCCTCAGATTTGAATTCACCGCTAGCTGGCTGTGCTTGCAGGTCTAAAGGTTATGGTCATTACAAATCTGGTCAAAGAGAAAGCTTGTTACCTCCACAAAGGAGGTGCCCTTAAGGATGTACAATGTGGTATTCAGTTCAAAGGATTCCATTTGATTTATTTTGGTTGCCAAGAAAGATAACCCATTCTGATATATTGAGTCTTTATTGTCCAAGATGATCTTGTCTTCTTGGTGATGCATGAAACAACTGGTTCCCATCTATAGATCTAAAGGGTGCTTACATTTCATGTGTCCATTGCTTCTATTTGCCTTTGAAGAACAAGCATATCAACTGAAAGTGTAGCCCTTTGGCCTGTCACTAGCCCTGTGGGTGTTTATGAGGTATACGTTGTCTGTGTGGGCTTCACAGAAAGCAATGGATATCATTGATATTATATTTTCTTTATTTACACTCTTATAAAGAGATAACTTGTAACACATGCAGGTTCTCCTTAAATATTTCCCAGATTTGGTCCTTCGGCATTTTCTTATATGGGCTCAGGTCATCCTGTTCATAGGCCTTTCTCTGTAATGTTGCATGATGGCCTCATTGTCTGACATGAACATCCTGCGGGGACATGTTGCTTTTTTGCATTAGGCCAGTGGTATCAATGTTGGAGAAACAAGCAAACAAATCTTAAAACAGCACCTAGTGCAATTTAGGACCATGGAAGGAGAGCAAGAGAGAAAGAGACACACAAAACTTGCATAGAACAGCTGTTACTGACAGTAGTCAACTTGTTTCTCTACATCATTTGCTGGCCTTCAAACTCATTCATCAGTGGTCAGAAACCCCACAGGCACATTAAAAAGCAGGTGCTGCTTGGGTGGCAGATTGTTCTCAGTACTGTATTGAGTTGGACATGGTAGTGGTGTGTAAACGAATGTTTAGTACAGGAGGTTCAGACATAACAGTGCTGCTGCCATGGGCAGTGTGTAATGGAGGCTTGGAGAGGCCAAGCCTCCCCAAAATTAATCCTGGGAAATTGTGAAAATAACGAACATGATGTGTGAATATTATTAAAGATAAATATACTGGCCCCAATGAAATAGCTTTGCCCACCTCCTAGCCCCCCCAAGTAAAAAATCTAGCTCCGCCACTGGCTGCTGCAGTTCGTAAACACTTTGTCCACGAACTGTGCACTTTATTAAACATGCATATTATGTTGGTTCATCTTGTGGATGTAAAGTTTGAGATGATAATGCTGCACAATGTGTTAGTCATCATCACAATCAATTTCAGGTCACAGAACACTGCTGGATATTTTTGGTTGACATGTAATTTCAGCCCAGAACTATCCCCAACAGGGTGGAATATTTTAAGACCCGTGTGTAAAAAGTCTACCCATAATTATTAATTTGAGTCCCTAAGCTTGGGCTGTATATATTCCAAATATTTAATAGATAAACTGTGACCATGACTATTGTTTATCATAATCAGAGTGCCAAAATGTTACTGGATACAAAGAATGTCCTGCCTAATAAAGATTAGGCACATGCATTTCAGATGACTGTACAATTAGTCATTTTGTTTTGCAGATTTCTGGAGGATGTTTTTGTGTGGAAGGTGTATATTTGTTACTGGCTGTGTCACATGTGTGAATAATCTTTCATCCTATGCACCAAGGTGTCCATACAGTGTCCTTGCACAACCTCTGGAAATCTATAACATTTTAATAACCCTGTGATACTGTGTTCCTGAATCCACATATTTATTTGCAGCTTCCCTTGTAATTGAGGGACTGACTATACTCTCTTAAATGCATTCATTTACCCTCAAAAATTCAGGTGGCCTTCAGATTGTCAGAGTCAGAATTAAGAGTGTGATAATAATAACCTCTTTCGGTTTTTAAGTGTTTGTCATGGGGGTCGTCGGGTTTGAATTTCGACCATGTGGCTGAGTTCACACACGGAGGGCACACTTGTGCTGTGGGTGTGTGTGATGAGTGGGGAAGCATAGCCCGCCAAACACAGGCTCTCACGGCTGCCTTGCAAAGTGGAATGTACTGCCGATGAGGGTGTGTGGTAGCTGAGGCCAGGAAATACACAGGCTGCTGAAATCTGTTTTTCTGCTTCAAGGCATTCACCTTTATCAAGGTAGATAAATTTGTGCAGGTAAACATGGCCCTTGAAGGCTTCTCTTGGCCCAGGCAAAGTCACACCTGTCTGTGGTCCACAGGTGAGAGAGTTAAAGAAGTTTGCTATGTGACAGCCTGGGTGTCTGCAGCCTTCACCAAATCCTAGGCCAACCAAGATCTGCTGCTGCCAAAAAGAAGAGGGTTTGTCCTCTGTGAACCCATTCACCTTGTAATAGATGGTCCTGGCTCTCGGGCAGCATGTGAGACCAGATGCTGTTCAAATGGGAGGAATGTCTAAAGAAGGGGGACATCTTGATGTAGGTGATGATGGAAGATTTGCTTACAGCCATCCTTTTTACAGTTACAGTTTTTATAGTTATACTGGTTTTTTATTTGTGTGGAAAAAATACAACCTTACAATCACCACTGCAATTGAAATAAATTAGGAAATTTAGAAATGCTTTACATGAATGCTAGTGTATGCCAAATATAAATACTGTAAATTCCTGAATACAAAGCGCACTTGATTAAAAGCCACAAGCTCTAATTTTAGAAAGAAAATCAATTTTGCACTTGTGCAAGCCGCACCGGATTATAAGCCGCATGTGTCTCACGTACGTATCAGTGACGCACCAATTATGTTACATATGCTTTTTTACTGAACACTGCACGAACAACATTCCAACATTTCCTAACGACTGGTAAAAATATACATGGTATGTATACAGCAGCCTACCAGGAAAAAGTAATTTATCGCCATCATTTATCGTCATCTTCCTTATCTTCATCATTGGCGGGCCTTAGGAGGCCGTGGCTCGCCCTGGGAATACAAACTGTCCGGGATTGGTCCAGGAGTTGCCTAAACACTCGTCACAGCTGCGGCTGAGATGCGCATAAAACGTATCAACCCGAAACAAGCCTATAAAATGTGTGCCTCCCGAAAGGTTAAGAGGCTAAATGTTTTTGGTGCCATGAAAAAAAAATGTATTAGCCGCTCCTGAGGGTTCATTTTTTGGGAAAAAAGTAGCGGCTTATAGTCCGGAATTTACAGTAGGTAAAATTAATAATGCTAATAATACAAATACAAACCACCTTGCTGATGGGAACACAAGTCTTGTGTGTAACAACTTCAAAGGCTCTCAAAATAACTGCTTTGAATTATGACATTTTTTGGAGACGCACTATGTTGGAAGATACAATAAGGGCTTTTGTATATGTGCGATATCATACACACAAACATTCTTTCTCCAAATATTAGGAGCTGAAGAGTTGCTAAAAGTTATATTTATGTTTGTTTTGGCCAAAGTATGGTTTTACATTGTTCTGATAGGTCTAAATTCTTGGGTGTAAATTGTGCCTGAAACTGGCATTCCAGGATCAGAGTGCCTAAGATAAGCATTTAGCCCTTCAAAGTACAGATGTTTTTGCTTAATGTTGTAATATGTATTTGTCGTCTAGGCATTTTTATACTGCACGTTTTGATTGAATGGTCAGTGCATTTCTGCATTTAGATTCATTGTAGCATTCTGTATTGTTCACAAGTCTTGCTTTACTCAGGGAACAGACCAGCTATTGTCACATTATGCTCTCTGTCAGTCATTTTTCAGGCCTTTGTTGGGAAAGCTTGGCCTTGTAGTATACCTGTTACATACAGAATTTTACTGCATTAAGGAAACCTGTAGGAAAATAATACCAAAGGAAAGCATTTCAAAATGAATTAAAAATCATGCTGAATAATATGTGCTGCTGGAAAAGGATGGATTAGTGTTTGGATGCTGTGGCCATGCTGACGGAAAGGCAGGGCTCATATATCCTTGTGCTCTCAGCAGCCCATTTGCACTCATGCAGACTTATGCTGTCTGGGAGCCATACCGAAAGCCTTTTCATTTTCACTCCTTCTGAAAAGTATTGAACTCTACAGCTTTATTGATGTTGGCTTCCTGTAACGGGCCTCATTTCTTTTCCTTTTCTTTTTTTTTTTCATCAGTGGAGTGCTCACGGCTCCAACTTTCCACATTCTAAATAATTCTTTTCAGGGTTTTACATCCCTCATCGTCGCCGCTAAGACCTCTGATCAGTACACAGGCCCCAGTTGTTGTAAAAAAAGCCTAGTTGTTGTGTTAGGTAAAAAAAAAAGGTTAATTATTACTATGTTAGTGTGTTATTGATATAGAGCACATGGAATCCTCTTAAATCAAAAGAAAACAGCAAACAGGAAACTGAGGCAGGAGTTTCGGGAGCCGCCTGTCAGAGGTAATCAGAAGAAATAAGAGTTCATGTGATTCCCTGGAGCGGAGAATCATCAAACTAATAGCTCACTGTTTCAACGGTTCTCCTGGTTTGTGCAGAGTGATAAACTTTAGCAAGTGAGTGATGTCTTCGGCTTATTCATTAGAAAGCATGATCCATTAAACGTTAGCAGGAAGTGTGATTATTTTAGTTGTAGTTAGCTAGGAGGTTTGGAGAGGTCTGAAAGAGCCCTCACCTGATTTAGTGAGTGGTGATCTGGCTTTATGACACACTTAGCACCTCATCACCCTTTTCCAGATGGAGCAGATGCGGTCTGGAGCCTCACTAACCACACATGGTGCTCTGCTGCCCGTGGCATGTCAGGTCCTCGTTATCAGGCCTGTTCATGTGCGCTGATCTACACTTTGATTTTAAGCAGTTGACTTATATTCCAGGAATTCAAGAAGCAGCACAAATAAATATTTCCTTTCAGTACTTATGGTAATGTCAAGTTTACCTTGAGTACATAATCTTTAAAACAGGGAGGAAACAAGGGAGTGTTAAGCTAACTGAGATGCGTCCTTCAATGCTAAATATTAAAGCACGCACTGCTGACACTATTAAGGCTTTTGGAGCAATAGTTGCTTGAATGTTTTTCAGAGGTTTATGGCATCCGTATTTTACTTGAAACCAAAACAGCGTTTCCCAGTAGCAACAGAGCTAAAACAAAACAAAAAAGATACTCTGGAGACAAGCAGATATCTAGTCCGCCAATGCTGCCATGGATGCCTGTTGTGGCGCAGCTTTACTTCAGTTAGTTGCTTTTACCCCTATCGTTATCCAGGAAGACACGAGGAAAACAATGGCTGGTGACTAGGTAGCATTATTGCCAAAACAGATCATTGGGATTGTTAATTAAACAAACAGTATTATCAAGAGGTTAGGGTTGGTGGTAAATTTAGTTCTTACACTCGTATCCATCCTAATTTTCACTGACTGTAATATTTTACTACACTTGCTTTTGGTGTGATTCAGGTTTTATGATGATAATTTCTATTCTCTGCAGGTCATTTCTGTCAGGGGGTTCCTTACCTTCCAGCATGTGTGAATCTTTCATGAGTTTAGAACCTTTACATTTTGTGTTGACTCTCTATATATATAAAAGATCTCTTTTGAAGAGCTGTTCATTGAAAGGTTTTTTAGGACATTGCATCCTATTACATCCCTCCATTCTTGGTAGTGAGTGTAAACTATGGTTTTGCATTCCTGCTCTGTTGGTTTTAAGTGAGAGGTTGTGCTGTGAGGCAAATCATTTGGCTCTACCTCTTCAGAGAGAAATCTGGGACTGTGAAATACAATTTAAAAAGTCATGCATTAGTTATACTTGCATCCAAAACGGAACAGTTTGGGCAAGGAAAACAGGAAAGTACTATAATGAAATGCAGGCATGGCAAACGCTGCCATCCTGCTGAGAAGCCCTTGCATGCCAAGCCAAGCCTTGGGTAAAAGAGGACGGAAATGTTGCATTATGAGAAATTCCGTTGTACTTTTGTAAGGTCTTTGGAAAAAAAATCTCTTGGTTAAATGAAACTTTAGGCATGACTTTGGATATGTTAATACAATAAACACAGGTGTAAGGAAGGACAAACGTCTCACTGTTGCAAAACTGTGTTTTACATCCTGATGGTAATTACCAACAATTGTGATAATTTAATAGCAGAGACGTTGGCCTACTTGGTCCCTGCAGCCCAGTCTGTTGAACTCTACCCCTGCATACAAACACCCATTATGTTTACTTGAAGGGCACAAAACAAGGTGCTTTACCCACTGAAAAACACTGGAAACAATATTCTGTGAAAATATTTATGCTGTATAAACAAATCAGCCATAACATTAAAACCACTTACTTTTGGACTAAATAACATTGATAATATTGTTTCCAATTAAGGAGTGGGAAATGTTTGGACAGTTCATTAAAGTGTTCTAGAATTGTTTGTTGACCTAATGATGTAACTGATGCAAAGGTTTTATATCAAAACTAAGTCAAATTGTACATTTGTTTCCAGGAGCTCTTCATTCAATCCAAGGACAAGTATTATATCTGTTGTTTTCAAATTACATCACTGTGCATCTGTGGGTGGGAGGATGTAACATTAACCAATGAAATCATTTAATCTCCTCTACCGTCACTCCCAACTATTGAGCTAAAACTGTCAACTCAGAAACCCTCCACAAGGCTGTGTTTGGCTTGGAAATATTTAACAGTAAGTGAAGACAATATGGAACAATTTCTAATTCATGGTGACATTAACACTATTTTCCCCCCAAAAATTACTGCCCTACAAAGGCAAAAGACCGTAACTGTCGTAACTGAGTGTAAAACTGAGAAAAATTACTTTAAAGTTTTTTTGTTGTCCAGCCAATTGTATGATAGGTAGGAAACTGAAAATTTACCAAGTAGTTGACATAATGAATACGTTTATCTACATAAAAATGTTTAAATTTCACGTTTAATGCTTATTCTGAAGTTACTGTATTCTGCTTTTGCATTTCCTGCAAAAAAAAGAATGGGTCATACATAGGCAAAATACCTTAACTTATAATTTATTGAACATTTGGGCTTTTAACTTAAAGTATTATTATAAATATTTACAAACACAAACATATATAAAGGTTATTTTTTACAAATATATATATATAAAGCGAAAATGTTTTTATTACAAGAAAATGATGTTTTGACTGAATGGAATAATTCGATCTCTATGAGAAGAAAGCTAAACGGCACATGTTTATTGCGAATGGGCTTGCTAAATACTCGCTATGGATTTAAACAATGGATTGTCTTCTAAGTGAATGCTGTTTTCCGTGGATTTAGACCATGTTTCAAGAGAAGGTAAACAGCGATCTAGGTTATATCTGATGTGTTGGTTTGTTTGCGTGCTTTAAATTATTTCTCCTTGTTGAGGAGGTGCATCACAGAGCTATCCACGTTGTTTGCTGTCAGTGAGCGGAGTGTCAGATTTGCAGGGATCTAGCCATCCTGTATGGACTTTCACTACTAGTTAATAGTATTCAGGCTTTGATATATAGTGTTTCTTTTTGCTTTAATGTTTGTGGAAAATATACTCCCATTACATAAAGTACATAGAAATAACACCGTAACTTCAGTGTGGCAAACAGCATCTTTATTTGATGCTTGGCAAAACAAAGCCAGACTGCCTTAACTTCATTGTAATGTGATTGCAGGGTTCTAGAGTGCAAGGTATTCTGCCTTGGTTTTCCCTCGGTTTTTGGAAGTTACAGCAAAAAAAAAATCTCATTTTTACCAAAAAACAACAACATTGACTTAAGATATTTTGCTACATGATAAAACTGATGTCCATTTCCCCAAATAATAACTAATTTTTGCCCAAAATTGATGTTACGGTCTTTTGCCTTTGCATGGCAGAATCGCCCTCTGGGAGCCTGAAAGTATAAAATAATAAGAACAGTCATTTAAGGAGATCTTGAAATGTTGTGACCTTAAAACACATCTAGATTGAATGTCTGGATGTTACATTTTCTTAAAGCACTAAACATAAACAGAATATAATAAACATATAATACAACTCCAACGTTTTCTAAAACTGGGATTTTTTATGTAAGATTTTATGAGCCATTTCATGATGATTTGAGGTCAAACTCCAGTAACCTGTTAACCATTAAAACGTTACTCACACTGACTTCTGAGCACCATACATTTCATCCCCCTCAGATCTAGGTGTGCATGGATAGATGTTATGCTTGTTAGCATCCCTGAATGATCTTAACTTCAGAGTGCTGGCTGTGCTTTGGTCTACTGGCCAGAGAAAAAAGAAATTCTTGTTTTGGAAAAAGCATTTATCTGTTAAATATCAAAAGAGCTACCTTAAAATTATTAATAATTGTGCCTGTAGTGCATTCTGGGTCTTTTATTTTTGCAGGATCTAGTTTCTTCAATAACAATATTAAACAGACAAATGTGTTTTAGGCATCTGCAGGTGTTTCGGATTCTGCACAGCATTAGAATAACAATGGACTTTAAGGTAGGATATTCATTGTTTAATTTTTCATTCATCAATTTATCCATTCATCCATTTGTTCCTCCATCCACCTTTAATTTGGAACCTACCTAGCTATTATTACTGCACTCCCAAGTTTGGCTGAGCTCTTGAAAGTCCATGAAAAGATTGACTTGTTGTAAGTAGCAGGAAATAATGAAGGGACAATGACCTGACCCCTCTCTCAACTCTCTCGGGGGGTCTTGCATTACATTTTAATTTTAACATAAAATTTTGATTTAAAGTGACAATTTTTCTTGGAATAGCTTAAGTTATCCTCTTAGCGTTTCCTCATACAAACAACTGATATTTCTTTGGGCAAAATATAATGCATTTAAAAAATGTATTCACACCTTTGCTCATACTTACACACTTATTAACCTTTGTTTCCAAAATGCTATAGATTTTTTATTCTATTCCATTGCTAAAGCAAGGAAATCCATTTACATACCTTTTATCATCATGACCCAGACATCTCATGATGTTCATTGGGTTTCTTGAATTACTACAGGCTCAAGAATTTGGACATGAAAATGAATCATCAGATCCTCATGCAAGCTGTAAGCACATGTTCTGATTTTAGCTACTTAGAAACAGACCCTTAAATAACAGTCCAGCAAGCATTAATGTGCATAAATTGAACATTGAAAAGTCAGAGTAAGTGCAACAGTCAGTCGCTTTATAGAGTACAGCAATAAATCCAAGTGTCTTATATTAGCCAACTAATGAAAAAATTCCTTACACCGATGTAGGTCCAATGTAAACGTTTTCATGATGGTCCTGTCCGTCTCATCATCATCAAACTGAGCAGGTGAAAAGATGTAAATGACCTATGAGACAACACACAGGGGCAGCTTATATATATTTCCCTACTTTCCAACAGTCTGCGTGTGTTTGGCATGAACGGGTTATTCATTCCGTTGCTTGATGAGGAAGTCTGAATCATGCTTTATTGTACCTGGACTGTTACCCTCCATTCTAACCAGATCTGACACATTTGTTTCATTCCGGTCCAGGCAGCTAAAATCTCTTTTCTTCTGGCCAGTAAGCCTGGTCAGATGGTACATTACGAAAAGTAAAAACCCCACCAGATTTGTGGTTTGGAAACTCTGATTCAATATCCTGATTAAGGAGATAAAACAGGTAATAGCCCAGGTGTACAATTACAATCAATTCTAGACAGATGTATCAACCACAGGACAATGAGCGAGTTTATCAGTTCATTCAGTGTCAATTGCAGAGGACCAGTGCTAGAAAAGAAAAAAGAGACTTGCAAATAAATGTGCAATAGTATATTTTAGGATTTCCTCATGCCTTAACGCCATCTGAGTAGCATGGCCGATTACAGTAATTACAATAACCTCATGCCGTACAGGTTTACAGGGAATTTACAGGAAATTACTCAGGTAGTTCTAGGGACTATTTTAGAAATTGTACTTAATTACTATACTTATATACTATTTTAGGATATTTGTACCTTACTTGATTATTGTTCAAATCACATATTTGAGTATGTGTTTACACACCTCTACAGAGATCATATGCACAACTACTATAGTGATGTACAAAGAGAGAACTAAGCTGCACTTAAAAGTTTACAAGTATTAGTCAAGCTCAGTGGTGCAAACAATTTGAGGTCAAGATTTGTTGAACAAGCCATAAGAAAAATAAATAATCCAATAGATGCCAAGCTAAAGTCAATAATCAAAATAAGATAAACCTTTATTAGTCCCACAAGTGGGAAATTTGTGATGGCAGAAAGTGGACAGTATAAATTTAAGAGCAGAAAAAAAAGAAAATATTAGAATAGAATAAAATACTATACCAAAATATATAAGGATATATCAGGATTGTCATAGGCAAGGCAAGAGGCATGTATCAAACATACAATGTGATGTGGACTTACTTATTTTTTTTCACAATATGGAAAATAGTGATTGCACAGTGTAAGCTGTGTATTTGTTGTCATTATAGAAATGAAGAAAAATGCAATATAATCGTATAGATAGATAGACACTAGGAGTAGAGCCGAAGGCGAATTTGGAAAAGCACAAATAAGGTGTTTTTTATTAATACGGTACTTGGACATATACTAAAAATAAATGTGTATTCGTTTCTTCCACCCCTGGAGACATCATAGACATTTGTGCCATCAGAATGAATAGACTGAGTGTAGTGGGTATTTACTTGGTACATACAATTAGTCTTTGGTTCACTGTAGGCCATGGGATCTATAGAAATGTCAAATGCATCACTCACTCACTTACCAAAGTGGAGAGGCCTTTAGAAGTACTCGATTGTTTGGTCTGACAGAAAACAGTTAGGGCCATCCCTTAGAGTCATAGCTCTGGCTCTGGGCCTCACTAAAGGAGACCAATGGTGCAGTTTGCAGAAGTATGTAGAGGAAAGCAGTGACAGGCTTTTTAAGCTTCCTCTTTGATGTCCTTCCCCCTCTGGGAGTTGAAAGGGTAATGTGAGAAGCCAGAGAGCACAATGCTGCTCTCACCTGCACCCTTTGAAGATCCAAGAGGGCCAAGTGTACCCAGGACATTTCCATCAGTGGATCCACAGACATGCACTAGTCAACTTACTAAAAAGTCTTTGAGGTAACACGTTCCTCAGTGCTCCTGTTACAGTCTCTCTTGTTCAGTATGAGAAGGAGGTCATCCTGCATCATGGGCCAAGTACTTAGCTTGAATACATCATTGAACCGTAAGCTTCACCTTCTAGGCTTTAGCCAGTCTTTCTCTTCCCATGACCATTCCCTCCAGTTGCCTGAACAACTTTAGAAGGTCTTGCTTCACAAGCACTGAATTTTACTGTTCAGATAAAATGACACAGACTCAATTGGCTGGTACTGGAAAGTATTGAGTCTCTGAAACTGGCCAAGTTTCCACATTGTAATGAACCTGGAGTTCATTAATGATAAGCATCTCATATCTGTGGAAAAATCGTGAGAAAAGGGTGAGAGAACACCACTGGGGCACTACGTGAACACTCTGAATGTTGATGAATTCTGTTTACAATCATCAGTAGTAAGAAAACTGAAGGGACTGAAGCTAATTCAGAGGTTTATCATATTCAGTAGCCTTAGTTTAATCATATAGTGTAGACAAATCTTAGTTTGTTCATCTGCCATTTTGGGGTTAATATCCTCCATCTCCATGGTGATCTGGCCACAGGAGGGAGTTAGTGGGTCAAGAATACTCTGTATTGGTCAGTAAGAATGGTGCAAGCACATATCTGGTCTACACATGAAGATAAAACCAAAATATTCACATTCAACAGTGGCATTGTTCATGGGGTTCTGACAGTCAGACCGAGCCAAAAGCAGCCGTCCCAGTGCAGACAGGTGAAAAAGATACTCTTCCAGGTCAGGACAAGGTCATCAGGCAGGAGAAAGATGAGTGACTCTGCATGAGGTAATTCCTAAACAATCACATACACACTCACACACGCACACTTACACACACATCATTTCGGTAGGCAAGGGCCCATTGTGAGAGGAAAGAGGTGCTGATGGGTTCTGTCCATCTCTGGTAGGGTCACAGAGGGCCTTTTCTGAAATAGAATAGGCCACGCACCTGCCAGCAATTGAGTACCATCAAATATTCATTTGTGTTCATATCTGTGCAGGTTAAACAGACACTTTAACAGCAGAAGTGGAATAAAGTCACTTTTGCAGCCTTGTATCTCTAAAAGGGTATCCTATACAAATGTGAATAACATGAACCAGTCAAAGTGTTTTGCTGATTTCCTAGGATTTTCTCATAAAGATTATTTTAATGATTCATTTTCCAATACGAAATATGTGTGTATATATGAATGTCTGTGTGTTTGTGTATGTGTATCATAGATTACTCTATATCATAATATAATAATAAATAAACCTTTGCTTTGAGCATCTGTTTTCTGATCTGTGCATTGTAACTAGAACAAAATCACATGAACTATGAAACAAAAACCTTAATCTATACCCTTCTCTTAAGCCTCTGTGAGTCACCAAGTACATCTCTGTAAGGACAAATTCTCCCTATCATATTTCCATCTGGAAATAACGACTGCATTAATCTGGCCTTTGTGCTATTCATCACCCATAAATCCCTGCTTTGACCTATATGACCCTCACCTCCACTGGTGTGTCTCCCTTGTTCAGGTTGAGTCCCCCATTCCTCCCCATCCTCCGGCCCAGCAGCTTTCACCTCTGAGTGACTCTAGCTTCTGGCACGGTGACAACCCCAGTCTGTCTCCACTGGACCAGCCTGAACCAACATGGGCCTAATCCCCGGGATCGCCTTCCCCTCATGGGGATACAAGCATGGATCAATGGGACGGAGCACCAGGAATCTCCTCTTTTAATCTCAGTATAGAACAACACGAAACCATGGATAGCTGCACTGTTATTAGAACAGCCTTTGCATTAACAGGCCTGTTTATTAACAGCTTCAGCTGGTGTGATATAGAAGCACTCTGTGTTTGTTTATGCCATGCACCCTAATTAGTGTATGTGTATGTCTGCATATTTTGGTCAGTGTGTATAAGTATGACTTGTGCAATTAAGACACCTAAGCAGGAGAACATAAGCAACATAAATCACTGGCTTTGTTTTTGCCCATAAAAACCAGGCAACCATCCATCATACGCCACAGAAAAGAGAATACTGAGGCGACAGTCTGACATAACTGTGGCTTAAGGATGACGACTTTATATAAGACAACCGATGAATCCCCTCAACATTACTGGCATGACTGCACTGTATTTAGACCATAATTCCAGACAGTTATAACAGGTGTTGTCCATCAGACAAATAGAGCAGCAATAACAGACCAAGGCCACAACGAGGTGTTGTAGGCGCTTCACAATCAGCAGTGCCTTCCTCAGTAGCACATTGACCATGATAAACTGTTCACATCTGCTTAATTTCACCACCCAGGCGCAGGTCAGAGAATGAATTGCAGATAGGGAGGATTTAGTAGCCCCCTTAAACACAACGGTGATGGCTCTGCTTACTCTCCTCTGGAGTTAGTTTGGATCTTCTTAACCAGTGTGAGTCCCTGGTTTCCAATAGCTATTGAATATTTTTTGGGCTGGAGGTCTATAGGTAAGATCAGGTATGATGGTAACATATCAAAGGAAAATGAGTGTGGCAGCAAATGGAGGCTCTTGGCATGAGAGGCATCTCAGTCTTGTAGTCTCATATGTTCACAGGCTTAGGCCAGTGAACCTGAGCACGTAAAACAAACCGTTAAGCTAACACAGGGCACCATGCTTCACTGCACATGCATTCTTCTCAGGAGGAGCTCCCATGGCTCTCCCAGTCAGAGTGCTGGATCAGGTTTATTAAAAACTCTGAAGCAAACTTTGACCATGGACTCCAACTTTTAAAACAGATGCTGTGCCTCGGATTTTGCGATGGAAGAAAATTAACTTCAAAGGACGTCTGTCTGTGCGTATGTATGTGAATGTTTTAGCATGTGCGTGTGTTCCCCTTCTCACCCTGGTGCCCTGCGGTTAATTGGATTGAGGCAGGAATTGCTGATGGGAGGAAAGAGTCATGCTGCTTTGTTATCAGAAGGCCTCAGAGCAGCATTTGACTGATAACACAAGCGTTTCACTCCCCCGACTCGAACCCCTCAGCATAGAGATGAGCTCGCAAGCTTCATACACCAAAGCACGCACACAAACATAACTTTTAAGAGAACAAATCACTGCTGTCGTAAGAAAAGACCTGCTGAAATGATAACTTGCTAAGGGAGCACGGCAAAAAATGATTTGTCAGACCAGTCAAATATTATATCATCTTGTAACAAGCAATTTAACTAGTTTATTCAAATGATATGAATGAATGAATACGTTTAGGCAAACAAAAAAGCTATATTTTACATTGGTTTAAATTTTAAATGCGTTTCAAACCAAATCTGTCCTATCCCACAAACCGGAAAATTGGGTTCTTACTTCTGGACACTTTCCAAAAATGTAAAACTTTACATTTGTATTTCTGTTACTGATGATCAATAGTATCTTTTGAACAAAATATTAAATGTACTATAATAAATTATGTAATAAAACTCCATTTTCAGCCATGTGGTTTGATTGATTGGCAGATTTGCTGTGGCAAAATCAGAGAACACTGCAAAATGCTTGACAAGTAATACTTTACCTAAATCATAACAGTTTTAGCACTAGAATGCCTACAAGAGGGCTCCATACTGTGTATAGCATTCTGGATTAAAGAAACAAAAGATGAAAAAAGATAAGAGAACTGCTTATTTTAGTTGTTTGTGGATTTTGCTGGGGTGCCCAATCATGTTTAGTCAAAGTCTTTCAATAAAGAGTGCATTTATATATACTTTTTTTTGTGAAAAGATACATTTTAAAGATTAAAATATTCACTTCATATAATGGTTCTATACCAGTTTAACAGTGGTATAACTGGGACAAGCTGAACTGAAGTGGTAAAACTGGGACAAGCATTCCTAGGACAAACCGCTCAAAGCACCTTCAAAATGAACATCCCAATAAAGAGTGTAAAAGTTTAAAGTAAACATTTTTGTCAAGTGTGAACACAACCCATCTCACAGAGTGAAATTCACTCTCTGCATTTAACTTATTCACCCAAGGGAAGCAGAGAACATCCAACCACACACAGGGATCAGTGGATGGGGACAGTACCGTGCTCAAGGGAACCTCAAGGATGCTGCTAGCAGTCCTAAAATTCGCACCCACAACCTTTTGGTCACAGGCCAAACTTCCTGACCACTACCAGCTACTACAGCTGTATATACGAAAAATGTTCAGTTTCTCAGGTTTTATCTTTTATAGTATTGAACTGAAAAGCTTTGCCTTAGTTTTGAAGAACTTTCCAAATAAAAATGTTCTTTAAAGCATTATTTTGTACTGTAATTTCAAACTAAATACCAATACATCAAAATACGAGAAATTATGCTGTGTTTGATGAACTTGCATAATTCAAAGAAAACAAATATCTTGTTCTCTCTTTAACAAAACATCTATAATTACTTTTGACTTACTTCTAGTACTGTTTTGCCTTCAACTGGTCACATTGCAAGAGGAGGGTGTTGATTTCAGCAGTGTTTTCTATACTTTATTTATTTTCCCATTAAATAAGATTACATTTGATTCAGGTGATCACTAATCAGTACCTCATAAAGCAGAATTAGGTGCTTGAGTAGGAATTTAACACTGGCATGTAATGGTTGTCATAGTCATGGAGATTGCATTCGTCTCTTATTTTTTATGAAGCTGTATATTTATATGTATACACTTCCTATGTACAATTTATATAAATACAATAACCCCTGATGGTTGTATAATTCTGAACATGGAATTCAAAAGAAAAAAATTATTTATCGCTGCTTCATTGTGTGTTTATGTTTTTTCATCCTGACCTACATTCAACACATAGCTCACAGCTCATAGTTAAGGCTAAGTTGTTGCTTTGTTCTAGCCACCAGCCACGGGAGCAAAAGGTTTGGCTCTCCCACAAATTTGTTATGCTCCTTCAACAAGGCAGTTAGTGGCGCCACTACTGGCTCTTCCTAGGCCCTGATGTGGAGGTTCTTCAACTTTAAAAGGTTCTTTATGCTTACAGGTCTCATTTAAAGAACCTTCATTTGAATGGCTCTTTATGGAACCAAAAGTGTTTTTTTTTCTTTGCGCAATTGCACAAAGAACCCTTTTTGGTATCTTTGTTTTTGTTATGCTAAAACACAGTGCTCATCTTTTTCTGCCTATACTGGTTACTGAGGAATTTCACATGTTTGGTGGGTTTTAAAAATAGCTGGAACGGCCTGTGCCCTGTATCCAAAATGAAGTCGAGTGTTAAGATCAGTTAACTGATAGTCTTTTTGCTTTTCCATCTTTTGATGATCATTGAGCAACAGTGCTTTTAGGGAAGCAGGCTATGCTGCTAATGAGGAAATGCTGGAAAGAGGATGCAGTCAGAAACTGTGGTGGGAGCGCATGATGTTCTGATAAGACAGCAAGCTATTGGAGTCTCCACTGTGTCTCTGACACCCAGGAATGTCATCAGATAACGAGCTGCATGAAGTGAGACAGGAGCGTTATTCTCTCCATGGGTTGGGGGTTAGAGAGAGAGAGAGAGAGAGAGAGAGAACCGAATAGATGTTCAGCAAAAGTATGAATGTTAAAACTCTGAGAGCACTGATCCCAGTGCTGTCTCTTTATGGGGCATCTACTCAAGACAATGTGCAGATATTAGAAGATGGAATAAGACTGAACTGAGTATAAAGAAGGCCTACATTCTCCAGCTTAACAGCTACTTCATTACTGTAACAAATGGTCGACACTTTGACAGCTGCTTATTATTCTTAAATCAGAAACCCTTTGTCACAAGTAGCGGCTACTCCCCCTTCCCCTTTTAATCCATAACCTTGTCAATATTTATCATTCTTTATATGGGGAGCTCCGGAGTGTCTCGCTCGCACAGCCACAGTTGGGCCCATGGTCAGGCGTTGTACCACAGTGAACGTAAACACAATGGGGGAATGCAAACAAATGCTCCGTCTTTCTTCACTGTTTCCACTTTCGCTCAGAGCCACGCTCCACAGCTCGCTTCCGCAAGAGATTGTATTACAAAGGCCACTCGGACAAAGCTCTCAATGAACTCCTCGGCTCAAGGGTTGAGACTTTTGGTTAAATAAGCACAGGGCAGATGGATTGAGTTTGCAATTAGGCAAAGTAATTATTCTAGTAGCATAAAAAGAAATGCTGAAGACAGATGTACATTAGGATGTTCACCAGACCCCTCCACAGACTGGATGTTTGAAATTCTTGGTCTGGACAGGTGATTCTGCTGATCAGCAAATGTCAGCCTCATTCATGAACCGTTGTCAAGACGTTTATATTTTCAGTAGAGGGTTTAAATGAGAAAGGTTGAATAATGAAGACAAAAAAGGTTATTTTAACTCATTAAATTGCCAGGACCTGCCAGTAGGTCCAGGCTTTCATCCTTCACTCCTAACTCAAGAATAACTCAGCCAGTTTGCATTGCTTTCCATTTATTTTTTCAGTGTTCAGTGTAAACACCGGTATTTCTCTCAAAAAGACTGAGAAAAAAGAAAGACAAAACTACTCCAATAAAACCAAACGTAGCACATTTGAGTACAGAATTTGTGAGAATAATGCTGATGCTTTTAAACACTGCACCTTTCTCTAAATCATGCAAAAACAGACAGAGAAAGAATGCTCCTGTTGGAGTCTTGTAACTCCCACTGTTCCTGCTCCTCTCCTGCCCTGATGAAACTCTCTGATTTGATAAGAGCTCAGCCTCAAACGAGGGGAGAAATAACTCTATGTGGTTGACATGGTACCAGTAGAGGCATCCTCCCTCAATAGGGCATAATTCCTTGCTATCATCACAGAGCTCTGGCTTCATTTCTTTTCCAGATATCATTTCTTGTCTTGTGACCAGAATATTAATTGGAACCATGAAGCATCCTATTTGAACAAAACAGAACACTTTCAACAATAACGTTTCTGAAAAGGTCTATTTAGAGCAATGCCAAAGAAGAACCTCATTGGTTCGTTAAGAATCACTTTTAAATTTTAGTTTTGGGTGTATTAAGTTTTAGAGTTAAGAACCTCCGCATAATGTAAATATTCTATACAAATTAAATGATTCTCCCAGAACTATAGATCCTTCGTTTGTAAGAGGGCTGTACTGAAAATGATAATCATAAAACTGACTTACACCGTTTTCTTGTTACTATTCTGTCATGTTTCATGCATATATCAAAAGACAAAGAGAGATTTTGGATATTGTGCCTTGTACACATTTAAAACTTGAACACATGCTGCTGCTAAAGTGGATGTGAAGAATGCCCTGCCAACCCCCTCCTCAACTGTAAAAGTGGTTTAGATCCAAGCAGTCATGCCTTTGATGTCTGGCACTCATCAGAATTCCAGGGACCCGTGACTGATTAATCATATTTGCAGTGACGGATTCTGGGAATACCTTCTGGACTCACTATGGAGAGTGATCTTTTCAATACACATAAACACACACCATAAACACAAAGCCATATCTGCAGCTACATATCCCATATTTTGACACAGGGCTTATTGGTCCTCAAGCAGTAGGACAAGTCATAATTGAATTTTTTCATGGTGGCATCACCAGAGTAATGGTAATAGTCTCAGTTAATTAATTCAAGGCATATATTGACATGCCAACTACATGGCCTTTTTATCATATGGAATTCATTCAATCGTACAGCCCACATCCATGATTCCAGAGCTATTAATCACAGCATCATTCCTAAAGAGAGCCGAGGGTAATGTTCCTTTCATCTTGAATGAGCGGACTATTTGTTTAGATCTGATTCAAGGGTCATTCAGTGGGTTTCTCACGTAGGCCATCTGTGTATATAGAGTTCATCCATCAAATAGAATCAATAAAGTGTGAAGATATGTTCCTTGCTTACTTTTCTGGGTTTTTTTTTCACTCTTTTGGTCTTTTCCCCAAAAATATAACATTCACATAGTTACAAATCAATAGACATTGAAAGAAATGCTGGTCTCCATATTTAGCTAATCAGCACCCATGTGTGGAACATATTACACAAGGTGTTAAGATTTTCAGCAGGAACAGGAAAATCCTTTACACATGAATCTTGTGAATTTGTGGGGCACATTACTGCCTTTTGTGCACCTGCTCCAATGTGAATATCTGTGCTAGAAGTCTGGGCTCGACCACTGCCTTAGGAAACGACAGATGTCTTTTGTAGGGGCATTGCAGATGGTAGTGATTTCAACCAACCGGATTTGACAAAACACCTACTGTATAACATATTTAAGCAATCTCTTTGTTTAAATATTTTACAGCCTATCCAGTGCAAAGCCAAGTGTGAGCAGCCATTGTGTCCCCATGTAGTGGCTGAAAGGACATCGAAATGGTGTATTTCAATGAGCGAGCAATCTTGATTGTCAATGTCATCTTAAGATAAAGTGACCTAAAGATATGTTTATCTGCCTCATTGCCTAAAATGACCCTTAGAGAATGCTGTGGTTAAGCTTACATGAAAGTTCCAGGGGTTGTTTTGTCTGTTCTCTTGTTAATAGTTCAGTCATTGTCTCAGACAGGGTCAAGCACATGACATAGGTACTCAAACATACCAGGTAATTGTAAATATAGGACCAAACAGACCATGAGCCTGGATAGCAGATGCTTGGGTTGAGTCCCTCCTCCTTCACTATGGGTCTGATAAATGAGATGCACATTGGGACAGTGTTTGGACAAGGTAATTCACCAGGCCAAATATATGGTCCCTGCAGGGCTTTCTTGAGTCATCTGTCCTCATTACTTGATTTATCAAAATGGTCCTCTGGAATATTGTAAATCTGTGGCCCCTTAAGTGGTTGCGAGTGATTATAGCACACATCTAAAACTGAAGTATTTCACGGATGACAGTGTGCATTTGTATAGTATTATGTCTGTCACTCCTGAGAAATTTGTCTGGTTCATAAGTTTGCCTAACAAAGGCTGAGGTCTGTAGACGGTAACCAGGAGCTTATGGCAGCTTAAGTGGAGCGCTCATCACTTCCATTACCCTGAAACTTCATAGGGGGAGAGAAAAAAAAATAATGGAAAAATCAATGCAGGCAGTTTGAGAATCTCAATTATGAATTAGATCTTGAGGATCTAGGAGAAGTGTTGGAATTAAAGGCAGAGTGTGAAGATGAGGGCAATAAAGCTTTATTGCTGGAGTCATTGTGGCAGTTCCCTCCAGTTAATGATGTATGAAAGAGCTTTGATCATGCAAACGAGAACTGTGCCAAAAACAGTGGAAAAATATGCTTCATTCTGCCAACAGCTTACTGGCTACTAGAAAGATACTGACTTCATACACAAAGTCTTATTCATAAATTCTCAACCAAAGTCAAATGTATTTGCAAAAGGTTCTAGATGATTAAGTGAGCAAATGTTTTGACCGGCTTTTACCACTCTTTACCATCCTTAATAAAAATGTCAGTGTAGCTATAAATAGATTGTGTATCCAAAAGATTCATGAAGACATTTCAGTCAACATTAAATAATTTTCAAAAATTAAAGACAGCATGTTGGTCCTTTAAGTACTTCTATATACACCGATGAGCTACAACATTAGGTCCAGGGCCCGAATATAATGTTATTTCTCTGGAAGCTTCCAAAACAGCTTTGATGCAGTGAGACATGGACTTTACAGAACCTCTACAAAAAGAGGGTGCCCTGTGGTTTCTGGCAGCAAGATGCTTTCATTCTTCTATGTTGTGTGGTACAGCTGCCATAAATCAGACTCCCCACAGATGCTCAATTGGGACAGAGTCTACTCTCTTGCTCCAGAGTCTACTTCCAATGCTTACGTGCCAAACATAGGTGCTTTTGAAAAAGTGCAATTTGTATTGTCACACACAAAGCAGCCACTTACAGTAACACGTGAACAGCAGCGCACACAGTTAAAAATGTATTTGTCTGCATTTAAACCATTCGCCAAGTGAAGCCATGGGATGCCATCTGTGTGGCGCCAGGGGAGCAGTGTGTGGGGATGGTACCTTGCTCAAGGGAAACTCAGTGGTGCCACTTGCAGTCCTAGGAAACAAACTCAACCCCCCTAACCACCAGTCCACCAGCTGTCCCAATCTTCCTCCCATAACTAGGTTTAAAACTCAGGTTGACTTCTGCCACAGTATTTATTCTGTCAGTGTGAATCAGATGATACACTTTTGAGAACCAATGAACCTAGGGTGTCCAGCCACCTGTTGTTGTGGTTTGTTCTATGCAATTCTTTTGGTGGGTACTCAATACAAAAAATGAGAGTACCCAACAAGCCAAGTAATTTCAAAGGAGTATTGACAAAGTCTGGCCAAAACGAATTGGCCCTTATCAAAGTTGCCCATGTCTTTATAACTGCCCATTAGTCCTACATCCGATATGCTGATTCTTAGGGCTTCAAGCACAGCTCGTCTTGAGCCTCCGTCACTCAAAAGAAGAGGAAAACATGCCTCAAGACTCTTCT
>JBBKCR010000006.1:14009941-14029660 GCA_037577295.1 Ladigesia roloffi | reverse complement strand
GGCGTCTGAACGCCCCCCCCCCCCCAGCTGTCTCATTCTCAATGCCCCCCGATGGGTTGCATACCGCCCCCGTTGAGAAATGCTTTGTTATAAGAACCAGATGTGATAGCTGCAGCTTTTGGTCAAGGTGTGTATTTTTAATGCGTTTTTTTTTACATTTTTTCTCACTGTCTAAAACCTTTAGACAAAGTATTTCAGGTTTTGTCCCAACAGCACGGAAGTTCTCCAAGTGTGCACCACATTTAAAATAAGGTGAAAATGTTCTGATGAAGTCTTTGTCCGTATATTTAACTTATTGTCAGTGAAGACTGAATGTTTTATTTGTTTTGTGTATTCAGGTCCAGCTGAATGTGCTGCTTTTATTACACCGACTGGCAGAGGAATCTAGAGTGAAGGCTTTCGAGGAGAAATCAGCCACGATCAAAGTCCACCATGTGAAAGCGGTTGCAAAGGTATTCAGTCTACTCACACTGTCAGTTCTCTTAGAGAACAGACAAACTAGTGGCTTACACCAGAAGATGTGCTGTGGATAAATGTGAGACATGCTTCCTATTTCCTGATACGGTGGCTGATTTGCTAGCAAATGTCACCTGGGCTGCTCCTTTGTTTCTTTTAGCAATAGGAGTTTAATAATTCAGTATTATTATTAATGTAGTAGTTGGTTGAGAGGGATAGAATCAGACTCTTTGTTCACATTCAGAACCAATGCATCATAGAAGCATTTCCACACTGATTCTATATACCATATGCACTATAGTTCATGACATTTTGTAGAATGTAAATGTTTTTTGTAGACTGTATTGTAGAAGTAAAGACTTTAGGGGTGTAACAACATGACATTTCACATTGCATCAAATTATGAGTGTAGGATATAAAATATTTAGGGCTGTAACGATATTCAATACAAAACCGAAATCGCGACACTCGCGTCCACGAACCCACGTCACGGTGTGAGGAGTGTGAATCGTGACACAGACACACCCCTTCCAACCCTTTCCTGTATACAGATCCCATCCAGAAACATACGTTTTTTGCTGTAATAGGAGGGTTTTCACAACAATTTATTTTTTTAACCAGTAGCTGAGGGTCTAAGGGTTTCAAAGAGCCCTCCCACAAGTTTACTAATGGTACTTTTCCACCACCTGGTACTGGCTCAGCTCTACTCAGTTGGTTTTCCACTGCCTTGTACAGGTTTGGCACGGTTTGGTTCTACTTGCTTTTTTTGCTTTTCCATGACCAAATCTGGTAACCGGTACCCGGTACTATTTTTTTGTACCACCTTGGTCGAGGTACCAACAATGGTGAACCGATACTATATGATGATGTGTACATATTGGAGGTTACTTATTGGTGGTTGCTGCATCTCGGTCGCTACGCATCCAGTTGAAGTGGAAACTAGAGCCGAACCGATCATAGACGTGTCCAATCAGTGGAAAACCACCCACAAGAATAGTACCGAGTACCAGGTACCAGAAAGGGAATAGCAAAGATAGCGAGCTGAGCCAGTACTAGGCAGTGGAAAAGCATGGACGGACCCTTTGTTTGATAAATTGATTCGCTGTGAGTACACGTAAGTTATGACACTGGGCTTAAAATTGTCTAAAAGCTGGCTGGTTTGTGATAAACTGCGCTGGAGTCTCTGTGTAATTGTTTTTATTGTGTTTTGAGCGAGTTTGAACGGAGCTGTGAACCGAGAGAGACGAGTTGACTCCTCCAACTTGACTTCTCGTGCGGTTCACCGATGCCTTGTTCTCATTATGGAAAGGGAGCGGTATTTAACCGAATATTGGTTTATAAATTTGTGGTAAAGATCAGGTGTCTCCAAACAAATTGGTGCCTCAGAACTTTTACTCTCCTCTACTGCAAAGAATCGTGATACGAACCGAATCCTGAGTCAAAAATCACGAAATGAACCGAATCGTGGCTTTGGTGTGTCGTTACAGCCCTAATATTATTATTAAATAGCCTTCTTATAACTGAACACAAACAAAAACAATATGAGGCAAATTTTCGGACATTCTGGATTTTGGCAGTTTTAAATAAAAAATGAATTCTGTGAAATGATTGAGATGTAGCAAATATGTAGCCTGGGGTTGAAGCTCACTTTCTTGTTTTCAGACATGATGAGAGCTAAGAGTGTTTAGCATTTGGAAAAAATAAAGCACAGGACC
Source organism: Ladigesia roloffi (assembly GCA_037577295.1). NCBI lineage: Eukaryota > Metazoa > Chordata > Actinopteri > Characiformes > Alestidae > Ladigesia > Ladigesia roloffi. Next base: position 14,027,489 of record JBBKCR010000006.1, on the reverse strand, counting down.
ATCTTTAATGACATCTCTGGTGGATGTGACTCTTCAGCGCTGAGAATTCAAACAGAGCAGTGTGTTACACCAAAAGAACTACAGTAATGCTAAGCAGAGGTCCGGCCTGTTTTGCGTCAGCATGCTGCATTTACTTTTCTGATGTAGAAAAGCTTATTTGATTTAGGTGTAATTAAGCACAATTCCGGTACTCTTCATGGACATGCACTTGGGTGGTTGGGGTGTGAAAAAAATCTGCTGTAATGTAGGCTGGTCACAAGCAAGTATGTTAAAAATTGTTAAAAATTAAAAAATGGTTCAGCCACAGACAGCTTTGGCAGCGTGGACACTCACAGCATGCAGATGTGTATGAATATCAGTCAATTTGGAAATAATGGTCTGAGCAAACAGTAAAGAAGAAAACAAGAAGCATTACTGGAAGTCAGAGAATATTATGTTCGAACCTAGTGACACTTCATACGTCTGTTCTTTGCTTTTCAGAAACTGTTGAAGGGCACACGAGGATGAGGCGGAAGAAGTTTGCACCACTTAAAGGCCGAGTACTCACACATCATGCTCTGTCCCTGCAGCAAACAACTTCCTCAACTCGCCATGCATTTAAAATCATAAACTTCAGACCCTCTTCAGATTTATGAAAGTGTTTTCTATGTGCAGTCCCAACCTCTAAGTGGGCAAACCTCCTCCGCAGATTAATTCCCTGTTAAGATTGGTTCTGTTCACTGTTCCTCTTCATTGCCGCTGAAGTTTTGCTTTCAGATCGAGTTGGGAAACAGTTGTTTAAAGTTGGTCTATGACAAATGGTATCAGCCCCGAATACCTACAGCCACAAATGCTTTCCTCCTGGTTTTGTACTTTATTTTTTACAAAAATCTTGCTAATAAACAGTTTATGCTACTCAACTGGTGTAATATATCATACCCTGGCGCGCTTTCTTTCTCTCGCACAAAATATTTGGCTGTTGGCAACATAAAACATGTTTTTGTAGCAGAAATTCTGAACCAGATGATCATTTAAACTTTAGAACTTTGTAAAAGCCCTTTACATGTTGCTGTTCTCAGATTGCAAGAAAGTTCATGTTTAAGTTAGGAGATAATGTGCCATAGTCAAATGGCTTGAAGGGCACTCTCCTCTAATCCCACTGTCAGAATGAATTGGATTACTTCTGCTGTGATTGTTTTAGTACTTTACTCACCACAAAGGCTGGGGTTGTTTAGACTATTCTTGTAAGATTTGAAAGTTATCTACACCTCTGAATCTGCCTTTTTAATCTTTGTACAACAAGCATCTCTGTCACTTACTCACTGGAAGCAGCCCCTTCTTACGCTCTGCTTAAACTTCATCTTTCTTTATGCCATCTGCTTACAGAGTGAGGTCAGCTTGAGAGAGCTGGGTTTATTGTGGTCATGACCTGTTCTTTCTATTGTCACCAGTAGAGGGCGTCCATGCTGACAGCACCAAATTCATTACTGTTAAGCTTAAAATGACTTTGCAAGTTTACACTTGCATTGTTTGTTTTTAAAATTGTTTTTCATATTGGTTTCAATATGTTGTAAAATCTAATAAAAGGGGACTGGTTTGGTTAGAACTATGGGCTGCATCAAATAATCTCAATAGTTTCATGAAAGGCTCATCATCACACTTATAATAAGTTCCTGCTTTATGTCACAATACCATGTTTCTGTTACTGGTCACTGGAGACATTTTGAGGACCCTGTGTGCATTGAATGGTGTGTTGATTTTAGTACAGTGCAGGTGCATGCGGGGGTGTGCTTGTGATGGAGCAACACCACACTATACCACACAGACAATTATGTTAATGGAACCCAGTTGCACTGTGGTTTGGTAAAACAGATATAAGCAGTCTGTAGCTATACGGATTACTTTAAACATGCATTAGGTTTGTGAAATTGAACCACTAGAATTCATATACATGTTGATTATTTAATATACATAGACAAATTAAATGGATAAAATCAAGGTTAGTGCATTAGTGCAAAGGTCCTCAAGCACCTGGTCACGGCGTGAGTCATTTGGTACTAGGCTGCACAGAAAGAAATGTTTTCATTGATTATCATTCTGAAAGGTTTTTTGTTTTAGTAGAAAAAGAAATGCTCTGCTCGGTCACGATACGATGCATCAAAACCCCACATGCTCGCAAAATTTTGTAAAAAAAAAAAACGTCCTTGGGGAACTTCTTAGTATTTTACAAATTTTGGTTTTAGTTGCATCTTTACCGGCCCATGAAAATATTGTTTTACATGAAACTGGTCCATGGCGAAAAAATGTTGGCCTCTGCTGCAGTAGTGCATCTGCAGTCCTGTTTCATTCATCAAAAGCTTATCTAAAATTTTTATTTTTTGCATTTTGATATCTACATATGACTTGTGTTGTGTTTATGTACTATAAACAGTTTTAAATATAATTTCTTCTTAGATTTTAGCAATGCTGATGTAAACAATCTCTATTCTGACTGGCTGGCTTGAATTTAGCCTCATTCATTTAGCAGCCCAGATCGACACTACTTATAACTTAAGTGTGAATGTTTGGACTAAAGTGTAATTGGCTGAAAATATGGATATGAAAATGCATAGGTCTTCAAAAACTGTGTGTTTTGTTTCTTAGTTTTTATACATGAACCTTTTAGACTGGTTAATGCTCAGTAAGGTTTTGAAGTTTGGACAATGTTTACATGTCATAATCATGTATGTATGGTGCCTTGTATTCAGCCCCATTAATAGTTATAATTAAAAGTTATAATGTTTTTTCCATACAGTATTTGCATGTAAACTGTACTGCTGTAACAATACATTTCTAAAGTCAGATATATGGTTTGCCTAAATATTTAAGCTCTGTTCATTAACACATTGTAACACATTGTCTTCGCTGCAATAAAATCTGTACTTCTTTTGGTAAGTATGTTTCCGTTTTGCACATTTTTCAGGAACGATTTGTCCCCATTTTTTTTTGGCAGATTAGTACAGGGTTAAGATAAAGGCTTTCACTTGGCCATTCCAAAAACATTAAGCTTGTGTTTGAGTCAATCCAGTGTCGATTTGGCCTTATGCTTATATTCATTGTCATGTTAAAATTTTCTAGCTGTACGTTTATAGCAGAAAATAAGTTATTTTGCACTATTTAAAAAAAAAATGACCTCCATAGCATGATGCTGCCACCACCATATTTCATTATAGGTGTGGTGTTTCTTGATACATGGACAGTATTATTTTTATGCCACACACATCTCTTTGAAGACTGGACAGAACTATTTTTGTCTCATCTGACCATTACATCTTTCCCATATCTAATATGGGTCTTTCTTGTACTTCTGTGTTGACCTACCTAAGTAATGACTTTTCATTATAGAGAGCTCTTGAAATTGTGGAGACTTCTCAGAGCACCAGTTGGACTTCTCACGCCATATGTAGTTTTGTATTGATGGATAACCTTTTCTATTGAGTTTCCTGATGAATCTTCATGGATCCAACAGTTCTTATTAGGGCATTAATATGTTTCTTATATATAATTCAGATATTCAAGAAGCTTCAAACTTTTGCTAGCCACTAGTTTTTTCCGTAAATTTGCTGATATACTACAACACATTATGATAATGTAACACTTGATATTGTGAGTTATACAACATTTAGTTATCCAAAGAACTGCACCATGTGCATGGAGTCACAACCACTACTATTTTCCTTCATGTGGAACCTTCAGATTGTTGGTCTTTGGTCTTACCTCAGGTTTTTGTGACTCACGCAGTGAAATGAGCTAAGGGAACTGTTTCTGCTGTCTCAGTGGGGTCATATCCACTTTAAGGGGTGTGATTGTCTGTTTCGTGCTGTCGCTCACATGGCTTGCGTTAGCCTGCCCTAATTCTGCCCACAACAACGCAGAAGGTGTGAGGATGATATCACCTTAGAAACAGAAACTGTGTGGCTTCTGTTCAGAGTAAGGATTCCACCTCAACACCTGTGTACACTACAGACTGGCCTATATCATGCCCTGCAGCCAGAGAGTCCTGCTTTACAAGAGAAAAAAAAAACAAAAACAATTACTGGTCTCTTGACTACCTGATGTCATACATGCATAAATAAACCACAGAGTGTGTCAGGTGGGTGCCAAGTGCAAGTGGGTGTTTTGGCTTTGCGATGAGCAAATCAATTTGAAAACACAACAGAAACTTTGACCGCAACTGGAAAGACCTTTACCATGGAACGATACGTGTTTCTCCACTGGAACAGTGCTTACCTTAGCTACTTTGGGCACTGCCAGGTCTCTTGGAGTGCTCCGAAACTTATGTTTCTCTCTGTTGCCTCTTGCAGACTCTGCATTTTCTGAAGGTTCTCTGTCAGCTGCCATATTTGATGCTGATGTTCCATTCTAGCTTTATTCATGAATTGGACGAACTCAAGGCCGTAACTCCTCTCAAACTCAAAGGTGTTTTACTGCCTTGAAATAATTCATTAAAATGTGAAATTTCTTGTTATTTTAATAACAATCTAAACATCAGAACTGGGTGTTCTTTTTAGTTTAGTTTCCAGCACCATTCAGTGCCAAACAATACCAATCTGCACACATTTGGCCATATCTTCAGTTTCTTTTACATGGTTTATGTGGTTTGCATGGTTTTATCTCTTTGGAAACATCAGTTCCACATTTTGAGTGCTATTGTATCATGGTTCACTTGCTGATGACGCAAGAGAAAGGCCCCAAAACACACCAAGCTGAATGCCTGGACGTGCATTCATGCATTTTATACCTGTACAGCTTTCTGCAGGACATGCACATGTGCTTTTTTAAATAATTCTTCCTGGGTGTGATACTGACCCAATATGCCAACTGAAATGTGTTTCCCTTCAGGAATGAAAATAATCAGATAGAAATGAATAGAGATCTGCTTTCCAAAGATAATGGGTTGTAAGTGCATAAACAAAGCGTAGATCTTCCATGCTTGATTTCATTACATAGTTGACATTTAGAAAGTCTCAGTGTTTGTTTGTTTGTGTGATAGGTACCATCATACAGGGTTCCCGGCCTGGGGCGCACTTTACACCTGCATATTTACACAGCTGGGTATTTACAGATGTTCCGGGTGAAGAAATTTAACACACTGCCTCACTCCTCTAGTAAAGCTCACTGTCCCTGTCATTCGTTGACTTTTCACTCAGCTTTCAGTCAAAACCACCTGCCCCCACCCACACACACAAAAAAGAAAATAAAAATCTTGCATGGCTGGTCTGCTTCCAATCTAGCTTTTGAGGTCTTGATTTGTTTTGCTTGTCCAGAAACCCACATTACTCCAACACTGCCCAAGACCCACTCTGAGCTGATTTAATTAGATAACCAAGTGAAAACACTGAATAATTGAAGCTGGCCATGGTGTTAGCAGGGCTAGCCTCTGGCTGGACTGTAGTGGACTTCCAGTACACCAGAGCCAATCTGCATCTTACAGGATGAATCACGGGGTACCACAGAGAGTGTGTTTACCTTATTACATAGCCTCATGCACTATAATTGTGAAAGGAGATGATGCTGATTCGGAATTAGTCATGCCTCGGGTTCTGGACTGTTCTGGCTAGCGGTCTGATCTGATAGGATTACATATTGTGTCCAGACTTTGAACTAAAACCAAAATATTATAAACTCATGGTAAACTAAGAAGCTTATTAGCATACAACTCTGACAAATAAACAGTCAATATAATGGCACGCTTGTGTTATTCTTAGCATCTAAACTAGCCGCTGTGCTTCACAGATGGAGTCCTGTCTTAGGAGCAGAGTAACAACTGTTTACTCTGGTTTGACCTCAAGCAGAGAGGTGATGTAACCAGAGCTGGTAAATTCCTTGGACAACATCCTCTAATAACAGGGTTTGTAATATTAACATGATCTTCTGAGGGAATTAGAACAAGCACGATACAGGTGCATTTGATTACAAGCTATTCCAGATCTTCATTAGTTATTGGAGGTCTAAAACTTTCGGGGGCCCTGTCTGTCCCTTCCTTCGTTTCATCTTGTTCCTAGCCTGCTTGCTTGTTAGACTGATTGAACAGATAGGCAGCCTAGTCGGTACTGAGTAAAAATGTCTTGCGAGCTGCGGCAGCAACAGGGAAAATATTGTGGCTTAAATGTATTTTTAAACCTCAATAGACATCATGAAATATCTACCGGTTGTGAACCAACTGTACAATAGCTGAGCTTGTCATTATGCCACCAGTTCCAGTGAAATACAGTCCAAATACCTGATTATCCAATTAAATGTATACAAGTGGATAGAGGTTACTGAACAACAAAGATACAAATCTATTATTTATTAGCGTGTTGTGGACTATGAATACATGTATTATTTTGATGGGGCTTTCATGAAAAAAAGCAGTAGAGATACAAAAATCATCCATGACTATACATGTAAAAAACATAAATAAATAAATATGCAGAAAGGGGTTCCCCCAACAAATGTATTCAATCAAAGCAAAATATTAAAAAGGTAAGAAGACCCCAGGTCAAATGTTTTTTGAATGAAAATCACACTGTACATATTTTTGTGTACAGTTTTTTAAACATATTTTTAACATATTTAAATTTTCAATCTAACTTTTGCACAGATCATGTTTTAGGTTATTTTTCCCCTATATGTCACTTTCAGAAGCTACAGTAACTGTGCTAAACTGTGCTCTCTTTAGAAGATATACATTATTATTTTCAATTAATAAAATGTCATTTGACCCCAATAACTGTCAAAGCAATTTTAACAGAATAACACCACTAATTTTACAAGGGACGACATCTTAGCGACAATAAATAACAAATATTTTTATGTCTGTCTGCAGTGACAAACAATGCCTGTGACACCCATGTTTGGTAAGTCTAAGACAGATTTGAAGTGAGACAGCAACATTGCGCATATTTGAAATGAAGGCTCTCCTCTCCTGCTAAGAGGAAGACAAGAAAAGTCGAACAGACTTTTGTAGAATTTCATAAAAGAAAAGTAGACTTGCCACAGACCAGTCATGACTAAAGGACAACATGAAAACATTTACTAGATGCCCTGCAGCATGGACACAATCACACACACAATTCCAGGAGGTGATTTTTTTTCTCCAGGCCTGATTTTTGTTCAGTGTAAAAGCCAGCAGGTTTGTGTTTGAGCAGATGGGAGAGAATTGGCCGTGTTTCCCAAGGGATGAAATTTACTCTGCCATGGAGCCTGGTCCATGTTTATCTTTAGCTTTATTGGATGTTGATGTTGGCCCACTGAGAAGACCTCTTGTTTAAAGGCTATTTTTAAGGGAAGAACAGAGGGGGTATGTTCTTGGATTTAAGCAAACTATTGTGCAGTCTCACACAATTCTGTACAGAGGTAAACCCAATAATTCTCCATGGCTCTCTGCATTATGTGTAAGCAAGGATCAGTGTGGTTATTGTTTATCGTAAAACCGAAAAACAGCAGCCGTCTTAACTGTATTTAAACGTGTTTCATTCATCTGTTGTGCAGCAGACCATTGATGCATTCATAGTGCTTCTATAGGACTGAGGGACTTTTCGAAAAATAATGTATGTGCATAAGGAAGGAGAATGACTAATAAGCAGAGCACTTTTTTTCCAGCATTTATATTCTCACCAAAGATTGAGCCATAGCTTTATAAGGTTTCAAGTAACCTTAGCAACAAATGCAAAATACACTTTTTAAGGCCAAATATTATTTTTTGCTGCGCTAGGCGTTCAAGGGGTGAATGAAATCACGCTGCTCGCTAGATGAGGACGGCGAGCACCTGAGCGGTGTTTATAGATGACTCATGGGAAAACAAACCACAGGCCCAATCGCCCCTGACCGAGGCTGGCACACTTCGCTCCGTTTGCTATGTAGCGAAAAGCAACATGGACATGGAGGCCCACGGCTGCCTCGCATGCTGACCAATCCAAGCCCTGCTCCCCTGTCCTCAAGTTACCATGAGCAAACCTCAGACAGCTGACAGAGTTGCCACAGCACTGCGGTCTGATCATAACACAGCACCTGGCTTCACCTGTTTGGGGTAAAATCTGTGTCAGTGTAACATGTTTAGACATTACTGGGACATTTGGCTTAATAGAGATTTCATTTCATTTTTCACTCACCCTCATGTCCGTCAAACTCCTGTCATGCCTGTTTCTCCCCCCACTTTTGTCTCATAAAAAAGGATAAAAGACAACCTGGCTTCCCTACCGTTGCAGGAGCTTCTTGCCAAGTCAAGTGGTCCTGTTATTACTCTGTATTACACATGGGAACAAAATCATTCTTTTGACCTAGGATGCCACATAGCATAGGAATACAAATTACCATGCTAGTGTGATGCAGTATATAAGAATTGCATAGAACAGGACATACAAGTGACACTAACTTACTTTACTCATATGTAGGGACATATATGAGTAAAGGACCTTGTCCAAACAACTATCTGCACTATAGTGTGCAGGGATTGTCTATTTAGCTTCACTTCACTGCCAGGTTTCACTGGAACTAGATTTGAAAGTTGAGCTCTGTCTGTACAGGGCTGGTGTCATGCTCCACAGTACTAACCAGACCAAATAATATAACGTTTGGCAGAAGAGAGATCCTAAACACTGCAATCAAAATGTTAAGATCATGTTACACAATGCAAACATTTATTTAAACAAAGTCCACACCATCCAAACACAGCCATGAAGTAAACTCGACTTTTATGTTTTGCCTTAGCCCACATATTCTTGGAACATCTGGTGTTCTGGGATGGAATTTGTGGCAATGATCATGAACATGAGCTTCTTTATTTATAATACGTTTTGTCGCAGTGAATTTCTCCATGTATTATTATTTGAAAAGAAAAAGGAGTAGGGGAAGTTTGGTGTCATGGGACGGAACCTACATGAGGTTAAATATTTTTGGACTAATTTTGGAAAGCCAGTTAAAGATCAATGCTTTACACTACAATTAATGAAAATAACAAGAGGATTACAGTTAACAGGAAAGTAATAATAATAGTCAAGAGTAATAAAAGGAGATCAATGTTGCAATTAATGTACAAGAGAAGGGAAAAAAGATAGATCTGGTTGCATTACCTCAGAAGTTAACTGCCTCACTCACGCGGTGAACATGTCACACTTTAATAGTAGCCTACATAAAATCTCTGGAAAGGAGCCAGTTCAGTCCAGATCCCAGTTCTCAGCAGCATTTGCTCACTTCAAAGGCTACAGGGCAAATTACTGTTCCAAACAACAATCTTTTTGTTGCGTATTGATATTTTAAAACCCATAGTATAAATACTGCTGGAGATGGGGTGTCCAGGCCGAACATTCTAAAACTCGAGGTAAATTCTCAGATAAAATAATTCAATTAGCTTAACAATCCGTTAACAGTCCGTTTTCCTGAGAAAACCAGAAAAAGCCCAGTGTTTCATACTAAACACATAGAAACTCATTTTCATATCAGTATATATTTCCCCAGTTGTGATTAATCAGTTTTGTACTGTACTGCTCACAACTTAATTGTTTTCTTCTGTCTAAATTGTGTTAATTTAATGATGCTACTGGTGCTAACTGAAGTCTGCTATGTCTTCCTATCTCTTGCTGACCAGTCAACGAGAATCTCCACTTTGTTTTTGTTGTATTTGTCAGTATTTTAATCATTATTTTCAACACCCCCACTTTGTTAAAATGTGATTCCATCCCCCCACTATTGTCAGATTATATTGTATTAAATTGATAAAACTGTATTTATAGCTTGGCATCCCCATCTCACTTTTGGATAGCATGATACGCCCCTGCTGACTAACACAAGCCAATGTGAAAACAAAATCATGAGTCTTTGTTGTCTGAGCCTTCCAATCATTGCTCAGCATGCCAGCATTCTGAATGTAAAACTTCAGAGGCAAAGACAAACACTATACCTTTGGGATAATCCCAAGACCCCAACGGATTAGAGTATGTTGTCTTCTACCCACATGAGATAAAAACACAAAGTTGCTTAATATGTTCTTTTACTAAAATAGGCCATTTTAAAAAGTGCATGGTTACATTTGCACATTAAGTTATTGAATGTAAGGCTTAAACGTTCCATGAAAAGTTTATGCTCGCAATGGTCGACAACATACTTTGCCGTTGCACCTGTCGTGCCTTCTAGGCAGTAGTCATGTTTGATTTATGAGTTCATCTCAAGCCTGCATGGTTACTTAGACTTGATATATTTTCACAAATCAGCCCAAAATGATCTCTGCCACCTTTTCCATGATTATTTACTTCATTATTTATTGTTCTCAAACTCCCAAAGGGACTTATTTGTCTTGTGTGCTTTCATTCACTACTTGCCACACTTTAATATGCACTGTGCATCATCTGAAGGCAATGGCTAGCTGTGTAAGTGTATCTAGTATTTTTGACTGATATCAGTACACAGTATTTAAGAGAACTGAACTCAACATAAACCTCATCATACTGAAACTGTATTAGACAGAACATCAGGCCTGTATCATAACAACCAGTAGCAAATACTTATACTCTACCTGTTATATTCTGGGGCAGTTTACTGGTTTACAGACAATAAATTCCCTGTCTTTGAGAATAGAATAGAACTGCTGGGTCTACAAACATCCAAGTCCTACTTTTAAAAATTATGAGCCAGTTTAAAAGGAATGAAACCCATTTTTGGTTTTGACTGGTTTCTGAGCTTTTTGATGGGGTGGGAGACTAAGAAACATGAAGATATTAGTTCCGCTTGAAGCTTTTTGTTTGTTTTGTTTCTGTGCCATTCTCTCTACCTCTGCCCACTTCCTACACCTACCTGATGCTTTGGAGAGCTATGTGATGATGAACGTCCTCTATCAGTGAATACCATCTCAGCCTCTGTCAGCAGTGTCTCGCATGGTCAGGGAAAGGCTGAGTGCTCTGTGGTTCCTTTCTTAAAGCACGCGGCAAAAGCTCCACTCAAATTCCTTTATTCTCCATCTTTTCTATGCTACATTTATTACTCCACTTAGATTCTACCCTGTGCAATAACCTTTCTGCATACACTGCTAATGAGGTCAAATTGCAGTGACTTACATTATATTTGGGAAGAAAGAGTGTGATTAAAAAGCACTTCTCTTCTTAGGACAACACTGTGTTCATGTATTTTAGTAAAGTCTGCTTTTATTTGTTTTGATCTCTCTGTGTGCTAATTCACAAACAGGTATGTTGAAATAAATTAATTTGATATGACTAGGTATGTGTGTGAAACTTTACAGAAATCTATCTGAAATTTTACTGGGAGAACTGTTTATAGACAAATTATGGCAAAATCCAAAGAAACATGGTGGAAACATGGAGTAAGCGATAAAGGTATTCATAACTACAGGTTAGTTTGTGAATTGTATACACAATAACAGTTACTGTATATCCACAGTGAGTATAATATTCTGTTTGCAGCAGTCTGAATACTTCTGGAATAGTTATTTTATTTCACTGATTGTTCCTAAAGCTCAGCAACCTGACTCAGACACAACTGTGGATCGTTTCCTTTGTAGAACTGTGATTTGATGCAAAACGGAACACTCTCCTGTGGTTATTCTGTTCAACAGATCTGGCAGTATGTGGATAAACAACAGACCCTGAATGTGAAAGCGTTATCGGATGACAACAAACAAGCTCAAAGCTGTGAAAATAAACACAAATACTTGCATCACCTACTCCCAGCTGTAATGCAGGAAAATATGTTACTCAGTGTAAAAGGATTTCTAACTAGGCAAAATGGGGGAATGATGGATAGTTCATATGGCCTCATTCATGTAGTCTTTATGCACTACAGTTTGGGGGCCATATACCTGATAACTAATGCAGAATTCCTTAAATCTGAACTCTTACTTTTACATATTATTACTTTTATAACGTATTTCAGCAGATATACCTAGATTCACCACCTAGGACTGAATATTAATTCATTACAGCTCCTAATACACCTCACCCAGGTCTACAGAACATAATCATAGGTCAGTTGGAGTGCTGGACCTGAATTTGGGGGCTTGATAGGTGTCTATAATGACCAGACTGAGGAAATTTAATGGTGCAATGGGATAAAGACGAGGGTATGAGCAAACTAAATCTGTTATAAGCAAACTTTAACACAGTGGATTGCCAGTCATGTACAATTGGTGGACAATCAAGAAACCTTTTCAATTAGTGAGGTCAAAATCACAATGGCAAGTATAAGGAGTTACACTGGGGTAAATCAGTTACGGGTTTATGTACCATCTGTATTTTAAAGCATTAATCTCATTTTAATGAAGCTTCACAATGCACCCAACCATTAATCACATTAATCACAGTTAAGACTAAAGAGGGAAACATTCTAAACAGTTTAATGTGTAAAGAAGGACAGTGCACAAAGTCTTAAAACCTTTTTGTGGCCAAGTATCACAAAACCTGGACCCTAGAGCCATGAAAATGTTGGTTCTGTTGTTTTTTCTGACATTTTCCTGTATCTGGAACTGTTTCTGTTTGAGGAAAGACAAAAGATGCCTTTAACCAACAAAGTCTGTTAAACCAGCTGTTAAACATGGAGGTGGATCCATAATAGCTCTGGGAGTCATTAGGTTCAGGGATTGCTCTGCATGGTGGTATGATGGCCAAGGAATATTAGCCCAATTTACAAGACCAGGTGCACCATATGGGATAAACATTGTTCCCTCATGATGTTAAAATGATGAAGATGCCCCTATATACACTGCTGTACAATGGCGACCTCAACCTTGAAAATTTCTGAGAAATTTGGATCAACAACTCCTTTGTCTTCACTGTCATCAAACTCCTAAATAGCTGAAAGAAATATAAATAATGAACCTCATCACCTACCTTATTCTTACCTTCAATTTTTCCACATTGAGCTTTTTGCACATCTCCCTTATATTGCAAATGCACAGTTAATTGTTCTCTACATCTGCACATTACACTTGAAAGGATTTTTTTATTAACATTTTATAGCAAAAAGAAAGATGTTTTTACTTTACATATCTTGAATAATAGAGAGTATATTTAATCTTCATATATTCATCCCTCAGAGCACTGGAGGTCTTTTTTATTGTTCTTTCTTATGGTTTAAGTCCACACACTGCTAAGTACTTGCTTGAAAGACTAAAGCCATTTTTCATTTATTTGATATGTTTAACTGCTCGTTATGTCGTTGTCTCTTACCTTTCCTTTTTTATTTGAAGATTTTCCTGTCATCCGCTTCCATAAGAGCAGATGCAATACAATTGTTTAGTTTTTTTCACAAAATGTATTTAACTTTTTTGTGCGGTAAGATGCGCCCATTTGCTGAAAGTAACATTAGATTTGAGTCACCAGAAATCACATTAATGTGTCATAACATGACCGAAAGTTTAAATCTGCAAATGAAAAATTATATTTTGCCATCCCACCAGCACTCTTCTGGTTCCCTATATAGGTGGCGCCTTCTGCGGTGGGTCAAATAAGAAGAAACAAGGTTAGGGAATAGGAATTGTTTCCCTTTCTGAAAAGAATGGATAGTGTAAATAATGTTGCAACTATGTTTATAGATAGAAAAGTATAAAGGATGTGTTTACCCTTGTGGGAAGGAGAGGACAGGGCACAGTAAGCATGTGCGAATAGGTCTGCCAGTACCTCTGAGGCCCACTCGGAGTCAAGGCTCCTTTTACAAGAAATACTGCAATCCCAGAAGCAAAACTGGCCTTCTGACACAACAGGGCTTCTTTTAGCTAATGCAAAAGAATATTACATTTTAATTTAAACATTAATCTCAGTATCTGTTTAATCTTTTTTGGGTACACCAGTCACTGAGGCAATGGTAATATCCGGCAGTAAATTTCTGTCTGCAATACGATGGTGTTCTTATAAAGGTGCTCTGCAGACCATTGTTTTGGGATCACTCCCCCACCTATAGGGGGGTAGGAGCGGGGAGGAGACGAGGGTCTTCTGATTTCCTGAATTGGAATTGGCTAGGCAAGCAAGATTTCCTGAGTAATTCTCAGAAAATTGTGTTTAATCCCATGAATCCACCCCCAGAGGCTCCAGACTGACAGAAACAAACTCCTCTACTTCTCAAACGCCCATTATTTGACATGCAAGTGCCCTTATACTTGCACTTTAATCCACTTATATACATACACTCACCAAAGACACCACATCCAACATGTGGCTATAAATTATACAAGTAACTGACACATGATCTGGAGGATTATCAAAAGACTTGATGGTGGCGTCTTTGTAGCATTAAAGAATAACTACAACTTATTTTCAGATCTCCATCCAATATTATACTCTTAAAAATGCTGAGAAATGGAAGGGCAGGAAAAAGGGATGGCAGGAAGAAAACAACACAATGGAAGAAAAAAATTGAGAAAGAGATATGTCTTTGTTTCCACCACCTTAACTTTTCAGTGAACCAAATATAACCCGCTACCACATTTACGGCAATGTCATTATTATAGTCTCAGCATGCATCCGCAAACCATGAAGAAGAGTGGAACTCACCAGAATGAATTGTTCTCAGTTAAACAAATGTGAAAAATCTTTTCCATCACATATATTTTCTAGACATGTGATTTGTGGTGACAGTTTCTCGCTCAGCGAGTCCAAACATGAGATAAAAGTGGACAACTTAGCTAAATGAACTTTGCTACCATGAATATGTTATTATAATCTACTGGTATTTCCAGCCTGGTGAGTGCTGTTGTTACTTTTCAGTATAAAGCAAAACTTTGCAGGACATAGAGAAATTGATTCTGCAGTAAATCAGATTTTCACATATTTCCCCTGCATCCCATATGTAGCTGGTCAACCAAGACATGTTTGCTTTTTAAGTTTAGAACCTGAGATATAAGGCCAGAAACCACGAAATGTCTCATTTATATCCAGCTCGCACTTGTGAAGGTGGTTTCAAACGACATTTGATTTACTGTGATCAATATAATGCAATTTAAGCAATATAAAAAATGAACAAAACTTCCCTGGCAGGAGAGGACTGATCTTGGATAATTTCTTTAATATTTTTTGCTGTCATTGTCAAAAAAAAGTCTAGAACAACAATCCTACTCTTGATGCAATGTGAAAACTGACTCTGTATTTACCAAACAATTCCGGTAATGAAAAAATGCTTTTAGCATGTAGTCACACTTTAAGCCCACCAAATTAATTATAATACCCAGTACCCAGTAAGCACCAAGTAATGAAAAAGAATCCTCAAACTTCCTCTCCTGTGGAGGGTAACTAATGTCAGGGAGATAGAAGCAAACAAAGCAATCCTCTCTTCATCATATTTCCTACTTTATTGCAAACATACTTCAACATCCTTGAACTTGCACTATTCTAAAATAACTTGTATACACTATTTACTCCCATTTAAATGCTAGCGGTAGCTCTGGCATGATACTGATTGCCAAATACAGATTACTTCATTTTTTTTCATCCAGTCTTCTGTTTTGAATGAATGAATGAATGTATTTTGCAATACTTTATTCTATTTCAGCATGGTCTATGGAACTACTTGTGACAAATGCATTAAGTTAACTCGAGCTCTCTCTCTATCTGCTTTCTTTGGTACTCTGCTGGATATTACCACTCCACCCGGAGGGGGTTAAGTGCTTGAGACACAATGGGGAGTGTGTAATTAACTTTAGGTGGTGCCCTGCATTGAAGAACTATAACCTTGAGTACCCCACCCCCAGTGAGTGGCATGTCAGTGCAACATTAGCGTTAATGAGCTTTTATTGGGCTGGGTTGTCTGTAGCAGATCCTCTCCCAAGGACACCCCAGCACTGTGACGCACAAGAAAACAGTGGGAAGCAGAACTAGTAGGAAGATGGAATGCATGATGAAAATGTGTGTTTGTGTGTGTCTGTGAGTGTGAGTATCTGTGTCTGTGTTTTACACATATTACCATCCAAAATTTTGGACATGTGCATTGTAGATGTGTGTTCTGATGTCTTCATAATTATTTTAACACATTGGAAAGTAGTAAAAAATGAACCTTTGTCTGGTGGTCTGTGTAGATGTTTCTGTTTTATATATTTATTTTAGAGTTTACTTTCATGGCCCCTGAGGGAAGCCTGCTTCTAATCTAATGTGTGGATACTGTGAAGGAAAAACAGGAGAATGATACTCTTGGGAGGAAATTAAGAAATGCAAACAAATGGTAGGTATCTTCGCTGGTTCAAGTAAGAATGCAGCGAAAGAAAATGAAACCTAGAAAGCGTTGGTGGTTGCTGGTTCAGACAGTTTTTCATGAAATTATAAATAGCACATCATGATGATTAATGGATTAAATCATTTCTTTAATGTACTACTTTACTGGGGATATTTGAGATGTCTGGTTTGCCATTGTTCAATATTCATTTAAATGGCTTGACACAAAAAAACCCCATTGAGTGCATAATTTAATTATCAAGTGATTAAAAGTGACAGCCCATCATAGAGCCAAAATTGTGAGGTGGAATGGCTGTGTGAGCTGTAGTGTAATTAGCTTGGTTGTCCGAGGAGTAAGGTGAGTGAGTGCAGGAATCCTTAGCTGAAGGCTATGTCGCTGCTACCTGCAGGCTCTGGAGAAAGAGCCTCTCCACAGAGGTGGCCTGGAATTGCTGTCCCACCGCTCTGCCCTCATTACTCTCTAGAGCTCCTGCTGTGGAGCAGAGGGGGCAGACTCTCCTTCATCTTCAGCTATTGGAGGAAGCCTGTTACTTACACCCTGGTCTTACGGATGGAGACCCCCACTCCTTAGTTGTCCACATCCCTCTCATTGTTTGGCTGGGACGGTGGGCGGGTGGTTCACCTTCATGACACAAGAACACACAGAGTGGGATATAAAAGTAGTTTCCCACGTGCCTGGGCTTTATATGGATGACATAAGCTGCCTCCTCTCAGGGGTCTGCCCTCTGCAGAGCAGGAGCACAGCAGGCTGATGGGAAGCCAATTTCTCCCCCTTCCTAACCCCAGCCATAACCCCCCATTACTAGCTTTCTCCCACCAACTCTCATTCTTTCACTTTTTAAATGGCCCATGAACTCTGTTTGTTTGAAGTGCCCTTTGTCTCTACACTGTAAATGTATTGTAGTGTAGAACTAATAGTTTTTGTTAATGTATTGTGCAGGCTGTCCATACTATGTTTACATGAGTGTGCTGACACTACAGGATGTTAACCTTAGTATATAGCAGAGAAAGCTTATAGAAGTCTACAGGAGAAACAACAAAAATAATTAAAAAAATTCTTCAGAAGTATCACATTTAAAAAATGCTAATAAAAGTTAGGCTGCTCTCTGAATTTCAGCTCCTCAATAGTGTTATAGTTGTACAGCATTACTGCGTTGAAACCAATAATTTCAGTGAAACGTGTTTCAGTGAAAAATTACTACAATCATTTAAATGTAAATCTCCTCAGACCACGGAGGCTCTTGTATTTAATACTAACTATGAGGAGATCGAGAGAAGAGCAGGAAAGAGACAATTTAAAATCATATATATAATAATAATACATTTTATTTAGAAAGCGCCTTTCAAAACACTCAAGGTCACTGTACAACAAAATAGTAAAA
>JBBKCR010000006.1:13974409-13992800 GCA_037577295.1 Ladigesia roloffi | reverse complement strand
CTAGTCGACTAGGAAAATCATTAATGCCCTAATATCAGTATATATATATATATATATATATATATATATATATATGTATTCACAGTATTTCTCACTGATATGAAGCAAATAGTAAACATATTTTATAATTTAAAACTCTTTCAACTCTTTGAATAACATATTTCTATCTGAAACAGATTTTTCATTCACTTTTTTTCCATCGTCACTGAAGTAGAGGCAATGTGTGGGGTGTCCCCTGTCTTTCATGGTCATTTCACTTCTAACCCTAACTGTGCCACTCAAAACACAGGCAACTAGACATCTCTGCAAAAATGCTTACTGTTTCCAAGGCTCTTAGAAAGATGAGAAGGAATTCATTTCTTCCATCTGCCAGGTGAGGAGCATGTGAGTAAGTGTGCTTTTCAGTTCCGTCCAATCTTCCTCCAGCACTCTATCTGTCTGTAGTGAATGTGGTTTGTTATCACAGTTTAAATCATGGTGCTTTTGGATTGATTTTTTAATCTCTTTTAAAAATAGTATTTTCTTTTAAGCTTATTTGCATCTTTCAGAGGAGGTTCTTGCATAATTAAAGGATAATTAATGAGATGTTTCACAGTGAAGGAACTTTTTAAAATGTAAAAAGTGTATGTACAATTTATATACCACTTAAAAACAACTATAAGAAATGTATAATGTTAATAATAATTTAGGAACCTTCATTTTTAAGACTATAGCCCCTGTTTCTGACCTCTTAGCTGAGATTGGTGTCCATTAGTCAGATTCAAGTAGTTGAGGGCTGAATGCTGGCATAGATGTGATGTTCAGCCTGAGATATTTCTTTTTTTAAATCCTACTCTAATATCAACAAACTCCCTGCATAACGCAGTCATACCTCACTATTACCACAGCTCTCTGATTTGCTTACACTTGGGAAATCTGGGAATCCTTGCAGAATTCATCTGGCAGAAAAGAGGAAGTATGTTTAAAATACCAGTGTTATGTGTAAACAAAAAAACCCTGAGTAGTGAAACTGAATTATTGTATTTTAAAAACATATTTTGAAACACAGAATTACGTAATCCTGGCTTGCCAGGTTTCTAACCTTCTGGAATGTGACAACGTAGAACTTATCCAATTTTTTTTCTGATGCAGATATGCGATTAAGTTGTGGTGTTTGTATAGGAAATCATTTTTGCACGCATTGACTGACAAAGGAATTCAACAGTGATAAGCTTCATTAAGAAACAATCTGGGAAATCTGAGAACTGCGATGTGAGCTGCCTCGAAGAAAGATGCCGTGGTGGTTCATTTTCAGGAATAGAGTAAAGAAAGCAGATAAGCAGACAGCATTTGCCAAACTCAGGAAAGAATAGACTTCATTGGTGGAGAAGGGAAGCAAGGAATGAAAAAAAGGTACCGTATTTTTCGCCTTATAAGACACACTTTTTCTTCCCCAAAACTGGGGGAAAAAAGTTGGTGCTTCTTATGCGATGAATATACATTTTGCCTGCATTAAAACTGCACCTAACTTTTTGTGGTGCTTGCTTGCAGTCCTTTTTGTATGCTCTGTGTGCTGCAGGCTGGATTTGTGGCATGTAGCCTGCGGGCTGTGGAGACTTCTCTGACCCTCCCTTCGTTAACTAACATTTTTCACGTGAAAAAAACGAGACGAGACGAGACGCGACATTAATGCTGGTCATGTGACACATGTATAATCTATAATGTATTTTTGTTGACGAATAAGAATGAGACTAAATGTGATTTACAGTATAAAAACTGTGCTAAAATGTCTCTTCATTTTCGCTGACTAAAACGAGACGAGACGTTATTTCCTGTGCGATAGGGAAGGGAGAAAATGTAAAGGACGCTCAACCTTGATGTTACGTCTCAAAACCTTCGTCCATTGTGTGGCACTGTGAATTAGACTTCAGATTCTCTGCTCGAACCTGAACCCGGTCCAATATTGCCTGCCACCACCCTCGGGTGAGACCGGGCCGTGATGCAGCGTTTGAGTTCCAGCAGGACGGGGTGTCAGTTTATAAATGCACCCACAGTTCAGAGCGTGTGTTATAACGGCCCACATATAAAATGTAAATATTTACAGTCGATTTGTCGGGCCGGGCTGGTTGTGGACACAAGTGCACAGGTTTTGGTCATGTCGGTTTTCATTTTTGGGGCCCGATCTGGGCTCTAATGTAAATGAAATGTATTTGTGGTTAAAAGTTTTGAGACACTTTTTTTCTAGATTTTCCTCCTTTAAAATTGGGTGCGTCTTATATTGCGGAGCATCTTATACGGCAAAAAATACGCTAAATTAGACATACATTGTGTCGAACTTTGAGGAGCGGGACACAAGAATATGTAAAGGTCAGAATCAGGGGCGCCGCCAGGGGGGGGAAGGTTAGAACGATTCTAGGGGCCCAGCACTGACATGGGGCCCTTTTAGGGGCAAGTAATATTATCTTAATAATAATGTTGCCCAAAATTATGATCTTTCATGGGGCCCAAGATTTCTGGCGGTGTCTCTTTTCAGAATTATTACAGAACATTTCTACAATACACTGCTGTGTTCTGTAAGTGTTGTGTAGGTGAGCTGACATTAATGTATGTGTCATAGAGGGCTAGTGCGACTGTTCCCAAATACATTTTGCAGTCTAGTCTTGACCACACATACAGACAGTTTTGAAAGCAATTTAATTAAATTCAAGAACCTCATTTTTCCTTACTCAATAAATACTGAAACATTTACACTTGAGATAATTAAGAATTGCATACATTTAATGCAAGTTGATACTTTGATGGAGTATAGAAAAGAACAAAGGCATACATTCAGCTATAAGATGACCTCTGAAAATACTGTATGTCAAAATTGTTTATGCCAAACTGCTTTCTGCCTGTTATTGATTTGACTTTTTTTTCAGCACTCGTTTATAGTGAAGCAGGAAGCTGAAGCGCAGGCCATCAGGATAATTACATCTGACAGCTCACCATACACACATTTCGTCCTAACCAATCTCATCTATACAAAAGCCATATCAGGCCATTCATCTTTATGCCACACAACACAAAATGAAAAGAAGTGATTTCAACCAGTCTCTGTTGAAAGGTTCTATAAATAGAATCAAGTCCGCCGTCAAGCAAAGCATAACAACAAGAAAATTCAATATATAGCCAAGTGGGGTTTTTTGGTAACTCATCCCAATAGCCAATAACATTAGGTTCCTCAAACTGAGATGTTTCACTGGTATATCTATCTTCAACCTACTCATTTTTGGTTGAGAGAGAGTCAACATGTCATATCATTTTTATAGGTTATTACATACACTATGAATGTAATGTTATGTATGTTGTGTATTTCACTGTATAGAAAACTGTAATTTATAGCAATTCAAATGTAACATTTAGAGATTCTTTACACATTACAACTTAGTCTTGCCATGACATTGAGAGCATTGAATCTGGAGAGCAAAACAAAGTGAAAGCTCCAGGGTGGCCAACCGGTCTATAATTACAGATCGATGTTCTGAAAACCCCACTGAAAATTGGTCCAAATTCATAGGAATGTTTGTATGAACAAAGCAAGCACCCCTTGAAAAATTGCTTAGGGTGGATGAATTGTAAGATTTGCTGTGTTTGACTCGGTGGTCCAGCGCAAGCACCACGTTGGGACAAGCGTGGGAAGGCCCATCGCTTGGTTCATCACACATTCCTCCCCCACCCACCTGGATTTTATGACCTAAACGTCTCCAATTACCCAGTCACTGACAGACAGACAGATGAGATGCTGCTCCGGGGGTCTGCAGGTAGGACAACCCGCGAGAGGGGCACAAGGGGACGAGTGAAGGATGGGAGGCAAAGAGAGAATGATGGAGAGAGTGGAGCTGATGGTGGAGAAGAAGTAGACAGTGAAACAGAGCACTGACTGAGCTTAGATAAATCTCTCAGCAGCGAGATGGAGCGAGGCCTTTGTCAGCCCATTAGCCGAGACATCACCATCAGGTGTTTTCTCCACCTTGTCACTGGATGAGCCTTCTTCACCCTCAGTGTCCCCATCGGCCCATTAACCCTTGCTGCTCCTGATGATTCTCGTTGGCCCTTTTCCTTGCACTATCAAGAAATTATTGCAGATGAAACAATGTTATTAAAGCACCCACTGAACATTATGTTCTTCTAGGAGCATGCTTGGGTAAAAATATGAAAAAAGCAAATATGGGGAAAAAGAAAACAAATGCATCTGCTTTTATTTAGAACTGTACTGCGAGATAATTTGTAGAGTTTAAGTTAAGAGCAACCAGTAAATTGAGCTTCAACCGCATCGCAGGCTGAAGGAAGTGTAGCTTTGTCTAGTGATTTATTATTCCCTAAATTTATGACGTTTTTTTTTTCATAGTTTCCGGAAAAATATTCCTAGAGCTTTCAGAAAACGGGGCCTACAACTGGAATTTGTTTCAATTAAGCCAGAGTTTCAATGGGCTGTGGATAAGGCGATGACAGAGGGGACCATGTGTTGGGACATGGAGAAAAGAGAAGTCTCATAACTCTTTGAGTAGATTAAAACAGTAACTCCATTGTCCAGCATCAATACACAGTTCCCACACCATGTCCTACCCCCCTCTCTTAGAACCCATCTAGAGTACCAGAGCTTTTCAGCACAATATTCTCTCATATAACAACCATTCCAATAAGAACCTTGTAGTGCGTATCATAAGTCATACAAGAGAGAATCTTTAAGAGCAAAAAAACTTCAGTATGCCTACAGTAGGTTGCTATTAGAGTTGTCTTTTCCTTATAAGGCCTTTATAAGATAAGAAAAATCACAGAGCGAAGTGGGAAGATAGCTAAAAATTCCAAAACATCCTTCTGAATAATACATGCTTGGTGAGTCATAAGGATTTTGTCACTGTCAGAACTGAACTGTTTGTCTCATAAATAGAAAGTTCATAAGAGAACAAATAAGTATTCATAAGTTAACGTAATTATTTTTTCCAATTATTTTTCTATTGACCACAACATGTTCTTACAATATACAGAGCAACCAGCATTTTTAAAAAGATTAAAACAAATGATCTAACAAAACGTTTTTTGATATCGCAGCAACATTACCTTGCTCTGGTTTAATAAAAATGCATATTTTGTTCCTGTGTGATGTGTTAGTGATTGCACTTGTATTATGATATGTGTCACTTAATGATTCTATGTGATTACTAGAACAGGGTATGTTAAGACAATCGTGAACATAATTGAGAGTAAAAGGACTGGTCTCTGAAAGTAAAGTAGCAAGTGAACTAAAATCCCTGCCACTGCTTCCTATCCTCTTTAGGTATCTGGTTACAAGGCTCTCTTTCCTGTTTATTTAGTAAAAGAAAGAGAGAGCGACAGAAGACTTGGCTGGACAGCCCCTCAACAAGTTCAACAATCAGAGAAAAGCTCCTCATTGGAAACAGATGACAGTTCCTCTACACACCACCAGAAGGTTGAATTAAAAAAAAACATGGTGAGCCAAGCTGCTGGAAACCATTTAAATTAACCATCCAACCAATATGTCTTTTCTTCTGATTCAGAGTTATTGTACATATGTTTGGAATGTGAAAGTTTGTAACTGAAACCACCCTCATGGTAAGTTTTGATAAACCAGATTATTAAATATGCTGTGATGGGCATGTGAGCTTCAGAAAATCAAAATGTTTCATGGACCAATGAAAGAAGATGGGCTGCCCTGAAGAACCACATTTTTTCATGTGTTTTACTAGATGTCAGCATGTCACTTACCTTGGAAAGAGAAGAGAGCAGGATGCACTTCAGAAAGAGGTCAAGGCTGTGGAGGTTGATTGGTGGTCTGGGTGATGTTCTGCTGGAAAACTTTGAGTCCAACAGAATGATCCTTATCTTATCAAATGTATCAAACTTGTTCAGGATTGATATGAGGACATGACAAATTTCCCAAATCTTAATCAGGTCAAGCATCTTTTGGTTTTGAGGTCTTTTGGAAGCCATGCCTTGGGGGACCAGAGCTGGTGGCACTATAGTGACCTACATAGTATTTGTCCAGCGGTTCTATTGGAATGACTGGTCAACATATAGCAATTTATTCACCAGTTTTAACAGATAAAACGTGATGTAGTCCCACATTAGAAGGTTAAACCAATGTCATGTTTAGAACTGAAATTAAAATAAGGGCACAAAGCATTATGGGTTTATTAACTAATGTATGTTTTATAATAAACTGATTTCAATGGGGATTTCTAGAACAACCTAAATGTCATTTAATTTTTTTTCTAACATCTTCTGAAATTGCCTCTGAAAGATCAAAAAAACAAAATGACTTTTTATTTTATATCATCAGTTTTTACGTGCATTTTAAAATCAAACCAATACATGCAAGTGTTTTTTAAATGTTGACGTGTGCTGTAAGCAAATACTCCTATATGAATATTTGAGTTTTTAACATAATTTGAAGCCTGTTGAATTGAAATGTAGTGGTAGCTTAAAGCGTCAACTCACTCAGAGCTGTTTTGCAGTTTTATATGTAGGTGTAAGGTGAGCTGGGGTGTTCAGGAAAAGCAAGAGAAACATCAACAGTTTGAGGTCAGTAGAATATTACTCCCATTCCAGCAGTTACCCCGCTACTTCGCATGTCTGAAGCTAACTAAACATCTGCTTTTACTTCATGATTTACACTCAAAACGGGGGTGGGGAGAGGGGTGGGATGACAGTGGGCAGAAAATAGTACTCCAGTTAATAATCTGAGCACTGTTTTTTCCTGGATGGCACAAGCAGAAAGTATTTACAAAGAAGGAGAATGATACTAGCGTTAGGTTTCTCTATGAGTGGAAACATCCCTCTGCACCATGCCTGGTTCTGCTCGACTGGAATGCATTGAGGTTGAAGGCTACGGACATGGATGACATGGAGAAAGTGCAAAATCTTTTTGGTTTTTTCGCTGCCTTGTAAGCCATGCCTTGTGACAATTCCTTGCTTCGGTTTGGTACTCCCGTAAAGCTTTGACCTTTTCTCCTAACCACACCATTGACTAATCACCTCAGTGTTCACCAGTATGCCAGGAAAGGATGAATGGGCTGTTTTTCCATCACTCTCCTCAGCTCCCTCCCCGCTAATTACTCATCTACAGAAAACAAACACACATTCGCGCTGCTGTTAGCTGTGTTTTACCGTGTAATTCTCCTGTGCTGCGTGATTGTTTTACTCTCACTGAGAGGAATCGGATAGTTTATGACTGTGAACTTTCAGCAGGTCTACTTCTTCTCGGACTCGCCAGACCCCCGCTCCCCAGCTGCTGCTGTTTTGTTAGAGCTGTAGATGTTAATTACAAGACCTGACATTCAGGCGGGCCCTAAAATAGCAGTAATAATATAGATGGTGTTAACGATGAGGAAGTGTTGATACGAAGCTTGACACATGGAGAAGAAACAACCCACTGTTTCTTCAGGTTGTGCAGCAACTGTGGCCATGGCAGTGGCATGAGTCTGTCCCAGTAGGAGGATTGCTTCAGGTCTCTGGGCACAGGTGTGGATTAACAATGTTTGTTTTGAAAGCGATCAGCACACCTACAGATCTCACACTCTCTCTCACTCTCTTGCTTTGGAATGTCTGGCATCCAATGCTGCTTGTGTATATGTGTGTATATGTGTGTGTGTGGGAGTGTGTGTGTGTGTGTGTGTATGTGTGTTTTAAGTGCATGTTTGGATCAGCTGCTATCCCAGCATCTAAGGATTTAAAATCCACTTACAGTGGATGGAATAGTATAAGGTGAGATGTCTAAACATGATGCACTTTGTTGAGTGACTATAGAATTTCCAAATCTGAACATGCCTGCCTTTTCTGCGCTAAAGCGGTGCTGGGCAGAGAAACACACACCATCGTGTGGATGGCTGCCTCTGATGGAGATAAGCTTGGATCTGGCCCTGGCCTGCTGAGTGGTAGTGAGCTGTGCTGGAAGGTAGAGAGGACAGAACTATTTAATGCTACATGACTTTGAGCAATAGAAAAACCTGGTAAAAAAAAATCTGTGTGTTATAAACACATAAAAGGTTCTACACCAGCATTCTTTCTTGTGTAGAGGAGAATGAGGTCAACCAAACACTGGGGTAAAAATGTCTGATTTTATGTCATTAAGCAGAATCATTTGCTTTTAGTCCATAAAGGAATATATTGAGAGGACTATTTACAGAGGACAATTTATTTAACCAGTTTAGATTAGATTTTTCTTTTATGTGTTTCTGGCACACCCTTTTATCAGATCTCTACTTATGTTTCAGTGGTAAATTTGGTGGCCTGGTAGTTAGGAAGTTTTTATTTAGTGGGTTTTAGTCCCAGTGGCACCACTGAGAATCCCTTAAGCAATGTACCATTTCTTCATTGGCTGCCCTCACAACACAAACTGCTATCTGGAGAATAAACCAGTATTATTACTGTTGCTGTTTCGGCTGAACACACACCATGTCTCAACAACAAATAATAAATAAATTATTTGAACTGTGAGGAGGGCTCATGAATAACACACTCATATACACATACACACAAAACACACCACACACTCGCAAGCAGTCTCTAAATGTGCAATAATTTATTTAATACTTGTTGAGACATCTGAATTGTTTAGATCAATAAATCATGACACTTTCCATCTACAGAGAAGCAGAGTGACATAACCAGTGAACACACACTCAAAAATCTTTATGCATCATATTCAGTGATGGGAATAACGGCGCTATAAATAAACAGTGCTACTAACGGCGATACCTTTTCAGTAACGAGTAATCAAACCAATTACTGTTTTCCTGAATAAAATTACTGTTTCTATAAATAAAAGTATTTTTGAAAATTAGATGGGAGCATCCTTTAAAACTCGACAAAATACAGTGTTATGAAATCCACTGATGCAGGACAATGAGTTTCTAACCAGTGTAATTAACCTGTAAGATAGCATCATGATCATTTCCAAGAAACAAAATAATTCAAAACGGTGACACTTTGGTGTAGTCATATGTGTGTATTTGGAGTATTTTATGAGTTCAGTTGCACTTCAGTTGTCACCTTTTAATAGGACAGGGGTCAGCATGGGCATTTTGACCAGTCTGCAGATACATAGCCTCATACACTGCAAGATGTGATGCACTGACCCCTTTCAGAGCCAACATGAAGCTTTTCAGGAATTTGTGCTCCTGTAGGTCTTCTGTGGGACCAGATGAGACCGGTCTTCACACCCCACATGTGCGGGAGCCTGTTCATCACTTGCCTTTGCTTTAACCACTTTTGGTAGGTACTCACTGCTATATAATAAAAACACCCCGCTAGACCTGCCATTTTGGAAAAGCTTTGTGGAGGTTTTATTTCTTGTTGAAAAATGAGAAGCCGGTTATTTTGGATGGGATTGTTGAACAGCCAACAGGTTGTAAAAAATGTGGTTTGGCGAAGATTTGTCTAATTTCTCCAGCCCCAGCTGTAAAATTCACACAGCTTATCAATGATTCACTGTGAAAATGTGGTGTGATGTATTACAGGGAGTACAATCCCAACAGACTGTTCTAGAGTTGGGGCAAGTAATTTAAAGCCCACAATTTATGTCTCCACTCTAAAGATCAAGGTAGACTTTAAGCCAATCACATCCAGTCCATCTGAGTCAGAGAAGAGAGAGAAAATACAAAAGTCCATTGTTATTTTGTAGACAAATCGTGTAATTTAGAATGAAGTTTTAAAAGTTTTTTTAAATGAGAGCTTGTTATTCTTGGCTGGCTGACCATGTCATTCCGTGTTCATTAATGTTCATTTAAGGAACGGAAGGCGGTTTGTTTGAGCTTAAATATTACGTTAGACAACATGGAGTTAGGGTGGCAGAAAATAATGGTACTCTAAGTGGTAATGCAGTCTTAATTTATAGGATCTAAAACATGTTTTACTGGCACTTTTACTGGTTGCTGACAGAGTCAGGGTGGGATGGGCAGCTGGTGCCCTTGTTGTAAGTTGCCTCTGTGATTGGAAGGGTGTGGGTTGAAATCCCATGATTGCCAGTGGCATCACTGAGGTACCCTTGAGCAAGCTACTGTCCCCACACACTGCTCTCTGTGTTCCTGACTGCCTGCTGCTTGGTGAATGGATTAAATGCAGATAACAATTTCACCCTGATCACACTGTGTCCTTTGCTGTGTGTGTTCATGTGTGACTTTAAAAACGTGGGCATTTATAACAAATATTCATGTTATTACTTTGGATATTTTGGTAAATATTTGATGGGGCTTTCAGATGTTGTGCTATACTGAGTATTTTGCTGATTTTGTTCTTCCATCTGATACTATGATGTGTTTTCACTGTCTGTAGTTGCTTTAGGCCTCTCACATTTGGAGTGCAGGACTGAGTCCCATCAGAGCTCTGTTGACAATCAGGAAAGCCTAGATGCCTAACTGCTGGCACAAAGTTGAACACACAGGTACAAAGAAATATCATTCTTATTTATGATGCACTCGGAGGTCCATTATTGCATTCTCTCTGTTCAGTTATAAAAAAAAGGGGGAAAAAAACTTTGATGCTTGTTAATGGTGCAGGAAAACTCAAACGACAAGCAGAAAAATGAAAGAAAAATGAAATGATACCATACAAATCAAATAAATTAAAGAGCACGGCTAGTTCAGAGGACAAAGGAAATTCCATTAGTGTCTGCAACCTGTTAGAGTTTTAATACCTGAATATTAAGGGCTGAATCAAAGAGTGGTCTCACATGATGTATACGCTGAATGCATTTCTGCGAGTCGACAATAAAAGAACGCTTCTACTTGTGCGGATGGAAACAATGTGGTTGGTTGTTTTTATTTCTCATTAATGTTGAAAGTGATGCACTCTGCCAGGCACGCAATGTCTGTCTTAGTCAGAAGTACTTTAGGACCTGAAGAAGAACACGTTTCCCACAGCCTACCACACGCACACATTAAAATTGCCTAAACAGGAAGTGTGGAGTTAAAATCTGTTACAACGATACACCTGAGAGGCAAACCAGCTTTTCACTTATCACATCCAGTGCGGAAAATCTGGAGAAAAGCCTGGGGGCATAACTGTTTGGCAAGACTTACTGTAGTGATGGTCAGATGCATTGCTTTTCTCTCTAACAGAAAGTGTACGTGTTTATTACTGTATTCCGCTTTTCACAACCTTACAATGCTTATTACAATGTAATTAGAGGGTAATTACTCAAATGCTATAGCAACTGCTTTGAACACTTATGTTCATTTCTCCTCAGCTGAACATATCCAGTAAATATATTGATTACAAATGTATACAAATTTATGCACAAAAAAATGGGTCAAAACAATATAATGTTAAAAATTCACTACGTTGCCCTAAGCATTGAGAGAAATGTCTTTCTTCCAGTATCTTTTACTATAATGTAACAGCTGCCCTGCAGCACTAATCAATTTGTTCTGTGATACTTTGTCTCATTTATGGAGCTAATTATTAGATCTATGTCCTCTGAAGAAATGAAGTATAGGGAAAACGGGGGAAACCTCAACCTTCAGCTCAGACCATGTTCAGGGCTTGAATTGGGATGTCTGTAATTCAATTTATACCCCCAGGCCTTCGTGTTTTGTCCCTCTTTTTGAATGTGCAGAGTGCATAAGGCCTCTGTGGAAGTGGTTTCCAGAGAGGCACACTAAATGTAATGCATTTAAAAACTTACATATGTCTGTGATTGTGGTTGGGTGGAGTAGGGGCTGAAGTAGGTATCTTGCTGCTTGCTCTTTGTCAATTAGTTGCTGATGAGTAAACCGGGGCACCTCTGAGTCAATACGTTTTATACTGTCCCCATGAGACACATCATCTGGCACAGTTTTATTTGAGGTTACAAACAAAGTACACTTTTTCCGGCTTTACGCATTTTATAGAAACAAGGAGTTCCTGTATCCCTTATGGGCTCCTTGGTGTGTAATTCATGACTGGTAGCAGATCAAGGGCTCTGGTTGGATGGGTTGTGGAGATGATAGTAAAGGTGAACAGGAGGCCCACCTGCACTCCAAGCTTCAGAGGCTCTCTGTAATGGTTTACTGTGTTTCCTACTCATCTCTCCTGCAAGTAAACACCTGTCAGCTCACTGACCCCCCCACCCCAATGGTACTGCCAGTAATCTCTGCTTTTACATACCCTGTGCCTGAGACAATAGCACATGGCTGCTCATCTCTCTCTCTCTCTTTCTCTCTTTCTCTCTCTCTCTCTCTCTCTCTCTCTCTCTCTCTTTCTCTGTCTTTCTCTTTCTCTCCCTCTCTCTCTTTCTCTCTTTCTCTCTCTCTCTCAAAAGGAAATCATCTAAAACAGCTTAGTAATCAACTGCAATTAAATAGAAAAATAAAAGTATGGAGAGTGTTAAGCATGGGAGTGTCTTCCATAAGGAACTGAAGAGACGAGTAATCTAGAAAAAGAAAAAAACTGGCTAGGACACAAACTAGTAACACTAGACCATGCCTGGTCTATTTTCCTTACTGTGATAAGCAGACTTTCTTGCTGGCGGTGGCTTGATGGCCCACATCCTGCTGAGTTTCCTTACTGGAGTGTAGAGGCAGTAGATAGCATTACTTAATGTGATGCTCAAAGGCTAGACTTCAATTTAGCTTGGTGCTGCTGGCTAGATTAGAGACATAGATGGAACTGATATCACTCAAGAGTGCATGTGTGCTCAAACTGGTCACAAATGCTGCCAAAGCACAGTTCCACAACAGCGCCAAAGGCTGACATTGTGAAACTTAATAAATTCCACAAAATATGTCCACAGACTGCTGCGGAACGAATGAGGTAGGCAGCGGCAGCAGCTGGGGTGACTAAAAAGCAGTGAGTGGGTAAAGCATGGACCAGCACTCTGGCAGTGCTGAGAGGTAGAGCTGGGCTCACACGTTCATTAATATTGCACTAAAATACAGCTAAAACATGGGGACAAATGTATTGGGACAACTGACCATTACACTAACTCCAACTGTAATGTCACTGCATTCATATACAGTAACTTGAACATGAAGCTGGTCCTTGCTTTACAGCTATAATAGCTTCCACTCTTCTTGAATGGCTTTCCACAAGATTTTGGAGTTTCTGTTGGGAATTTGTGCCTATTCCTTCTTTAGAAGATTTATGAGGTCTGGACAAGAAAGCCAGACTTTCATCCTAAAGGTGTTTAGTGTGGTTGGGGTCAGGTCTCTGTGCGGCCAGTCAAGTTAATGTTGTCCAAAATGTTTTGATATGCTGAAACATTAAACTGCTCTTCACTGAAAGTAAGGGGCCACCTGAATTCTGCTATTGAGAGGTGTGTCCCAGCACTATAGTGTATGTTTAACCCTATTGGGTCCCATCTCTGGTACATAAATGGCTTTTTTAGGACTGTCTGTGTAGCAATCCAGTAGCAATCCATTAAGGTGTGTGATAATGATAATTAAAAATTCAAGTACACATGTTCCAGCAAAATGATAAAAAATGCTAAATGACAAAAGCTTTAAATGAAAAAAAGTTTTACATTTTAGGTAAAGTCTGATGTTCATGTTTATGCTAAACTTTTGATGCCATACATTTTTTAAATATATAAACACATTGCATTTAACAGAACAGAACAGTGCTGAGAGTGTTTAGGGACATTGAGATAGAAAAGGTGAGACTTTTTTCTTAATATCTATCTAATACCTAGAGCTGTGAACATTCGCATGATTTTTGTCTCACATACATCACTGACTGAAGCAAAACAGCAGAATTCAGAGAGAAATTTATAAACACATACATTTCTATAAGTTTTAAACCTTTGGTTTACACCATGTTTGTGTTGACAATTAGAGCTCCAGATGATTTTAAATTGATATAAATATTTTTTAATGATGAAAAGTTTTGTTATGATTGAATAAAAAGGAAAAATCCTATGTGGACAAACCAGGTGACAGAGAATGTAAATGTAGTACATTGCGTGTTTATTATAGTGCGATAATGTAAATGATGTAATCGTAGCATCTTTTGTCTCCATTTTAGTCTTCATTTTAGCAATACTTAGAGAAATGAGTGCTGAAAAAAAAGAATGCTGAAAAAAATCTCATTGTAACCTCGAGCAACTTCATTTCAGTTTATATGACAGTATGATTTTCTGTCGGAGGATGCAAGAATTTAGTGGTCTGGTTAAACTGAGTGGGTACAGTATGGGGTGTGGGCAATTGAAACTTGTGGAAGAGACACGGTGGCAACTTAAATGATATTTAATTAACCATGCAGCAGGCCAGCACTTCCTTTCTCTCTCTAGGTTAATCAAATAGCACTTGAAAAATGTGTTTAATAACTTTAGGAAACAAGAACACGTATGTGGCCCATCAGTTTGGCCGGAGGTGAAAAAAGAAGCAAGGTTTCCAAATCCTGGAGATTTGGCAGTGGTTTGCTCAAGAGCCTTTCCTACATATGTGGAGACAAATTGACTGGGGGAGGTGAGCATGAGTGTGTGCGCACATGTGCAAGAAGAAGGGGGGTATCTTTAGCATAGAAGGAGACTCACTTATCTGAGAGTGAAAGGGTCATTTGAGTTCTTGAAGGGCACAGGAGGATAACAGGCATCAGAAGAGCACAAGCCAAATTCTCTGTTTCTTTCCTCTGATGTTCAGTGTGACAGTATGAGAGGAAAACAGAAATGAGGAATGCAGAAAACACATTGCCATCAAAACTCAAAACAATTGATCATGTAAATTAGTGGCAGAAGAAAAGATGGCTATGGGTAAGTGATATTCTGAGAGTGGTAGTAATGTAATTCATAGTAATGTAATAATGTAGTAAGTAATAAAGTATAATGTAGTAAGTAATGAAGATAAAGTAACTGTATTCCATTACAGTTACAGAAATAAATGTGACTATTAAATGCAGATTTTGACATTTTTGTATTTCTTTTAATATGCATTTGCATGTGGGGGTGGGAAAAGGTAAACCATGCTATGTGGCAAGTTTAGCAGAGTTCTCAAAAAAGTAAACTAATTGTTTGTTTACTGTAGCATTAATTCCTACTTAGAAATGAAAGAGAAGTTCAGTAACAATATTTTCATGGCTGTACATGTGGAAGATTTTTAGTGTATCCTCTCTTTAGGTGATGTTCATTTAGAGAGTAAGTTATGATTTAACTATGGTGTCAAACCCATCTACCAAACTAAGAGGCAGAATAGATGGCAGCTATACTAGCTAGACAAAATCTTTCCCATAAGATAATATTGACTTAAAGGTCAAAACAGCTCAGCCAAGAAATCCACATCATTCCCATGAGTGCAATTTGATGTGAAGATAAGATAAGAATTTAAACATGAGAAGCCACAATATCCTGTACTAACGCCTATCCTCATAACAATGCATGGCTTACTTAAATGCCCAATCAAATCGATATTCAGTAGTCTTACTCTATATTAACATTTTTAAATGATACTTTATACTTTTCAAAATATTTTGCAGTTTTTCTGTTTACCATATTATCTCAGGTACCATATGATAAAGATATCTCACGGAAATAGATTTTTTTTGTCTTGATTAATTTGATTATATGACATTATATAAAAACATGTAATTCAAAAGTACCTTACTCTAATACTGTAATCTTTTGGATAATGGCACAGGTTACATTATTGAATTTTCAATGAGAAAATTAGTAATAACATTTTAAAGTAACCCTTCACATATCTGGGATGCACAGTAACCCTGCACTGTCTCTTGGCCCTGACCTTCTTGTCATTGTATGAATGGAGATAGTGAGAATAAATGATGTAGGGTTGTTTTGTGTCTCTCTAATTTGTGACTTTAAAACATGTGTCATAGTAAATGGTTATCCTGTTTTACTATCAACATGCTCATAATGACTTTTTTCCTTTCATACTGTTCTTTTTCCAGATTTAAAGAGGAATAATAAAACATTCAACACTTGAAGGGTTTAGAATCTTCACGCCATACAGAATTATCCTGTGTGTTTATATGAATATGTAATTTCAAATTACTTCGTAAAATAAACACAGAGTTTGCTTGGTTTCAATAGTTACAGTGACTTCTACATAGTGCTGAAAAGTGAAACCAGTGACAACATCTGTCTTAAAACCTTAAAAGTTTTTTTTTAATTGGAATAATTTTCTCATGTCCAGGTTTTTGTTCGGATCAGCTGTAATGGCCTCGTGGTTCTATGTTCCTCCTACATACTTTGTTTTTCTGTGCACAGCTTGAAGCATATTGGACATGGATTTCAGGTTACACTGAAACCTCTTCAGTCACGCTACAAAACGTCTGCACCTCTGTCTCCGCACGGTGCGGACTTTCTCTACAAAGTCTTCTCTTGCTGCTCTGAAATTGAGGGCCCCCCGGGCCGGGCCCCATTCTGAAAGCCTGCATCCCCTTGCCCTCAGCGTTTAGAATGAGGGCAGGATTAACCCCTCTCAGACACACACTTAATGCTCATAAACCTCTTCCCCTGCACTGCTTCAACTAAAAACAACAGTGGTGTGTGTGTGTGTGTTTATGTGTGTGTGTTAAGGGCCTCCACTTTATTGTAAAGGCCATGGAATGTCGTGCTCTTATGCGTGATTTGCACAAATGTAAATCACAGAATTCTCTGTCAGGTTTGCTTTTAAATGCCACGTTTCTCTTAA
Source organism: Ladigesia roloffi (assembly GCA_037577295.1). NCBI lineage: Eukaryota > Metazoa > Chordata > Actinopteri > Characiformes > Alestidae > Ladigesia > Ladigesia roloffi. The sequence continues at coordinate 13,976,196 of JBBKCR010000006.1, read as the reverse complement.
ATGCCACATCTGAGGTTTCTCACGGCTTCTTTTGGGCACTAAATAGAAGAGTTTCTGACAACAGGAAATATGGAGGAAACTGGGGTTTATTTAATGCTTCTTTTTGTTCCCATTCCAATGAACCACGTGACAGCATACTTTTGTTTATGACCAGCAACTTGGAGCAAAATACCTGTGGCGTTTGGTACAGGTTAAACTTATGCACAGCATCTACATGAAAGACAGGAGTGTGTGGTAGAGAAGGAGGAAAGGGGGGGAAAACGAAGGAACACCTGCTTGCAATTTTGGAAACAGAAACTCCAGAATCTGAGCCTTGGCTGGCACAGGGACTCCACATCATTTTTCAGATCAATCCACTACAAATCCAACACAAATGCGGCAGCATTGAGAGCGGCAGGAGAACACAGGGACGTTCTTGACCCATGGCCAGGGGAACATGAGTGTTTCTGCATGATGACGAACATTTTGATCACTTTCTCTTCCATCGTCATGCACCTGAGGTCCCTCGAGTCAAGCTGGCCTATTTGTGTTTGTATTCAAATGTTCTCGCTTACGCTTTTTACTTTCCAACTCTGCATGGGAAGCCTCAACATATTCATCCATTTTGTTCATTCATTCTTTCCCAGGGTGGGATGCCTGTTTACAATTAAACTTAATGCAAGAAGTTAGGCAGGGATATTGACCAAGCACTCAATGTTAAGCCATACATACCATGTGTTCATCTGTGATCACCCGGACTAAGAGGGCAGGCTGCTTCTAAACAATCTAATGAATATGTAATTCTAGATGTCAACTTACCTGAGAAAAAAAAGAAGAAAAAACCTCCCAGTAAAGGAAACAGTGTAGTCTTGGAATGAGCAAAGAATTCCTAAATGTTTCCTCTGCCAACCACATTGTGAGAGCTGTTTGGACTCCGGTGAAGAACTTCTCGTGTATTTAACTTTGTGCCTTCGAGCTACACATTTTTTTTCTTTCCATCTTGATTTAAATATTTTACATTTGAGCATTCAGTTCTGATTTCCTGACTAGCCTCACTGAGCCACACACATTTTGCAGCTGGTTTTCAGTTTGGTATGTGTGAGTCCTTTTCACTGCGCTGTACCTGCTTTGAATTTGATGCAGATATCCACTTACCAAATCACACAGGCCTCCGTCGGCCTGGTATACGGCCGGAAGCTTATTCCATGCCTGATCCACAGCAGTATCAAAGAACATGAGCATCCCTCGCTAATTTTTTCCTCCTCTGTTTTTGTGGTCCACTGACACTGGGAATTACTCCTGAGCTCTGTGGATTTGTATGTGAGACATTTCATGTTGGCTTAGTGCCGTTTGTTGAAGCGACACGCGTCTTCTTCTCCTCAGAGTCAAAACTGGAATAAAGAGCTTATGTCTAGCAGTGTCTAGCTCCATGGGTCAAAAAATAAATGGGAAACGAATGGGTTATCGGCTCATTTACATATGTGTCATCGCTGGTCATGTGGGCATGAGGGTAGAATGGTTGATGTGAGCACAGATACTAAAAAATGAACCTTGTCCAAAAACTTAAAAAAAGAAAATGCCTGCATGGAAATTCAGAATGAAACCAGACTGAAGGCCACAGATGTAAAATTCTGACCAGAATGAATCTGTTGATATCTGGTGGATGATGGTGATTCCGTAGGGAGGATAACAGTCATGAGTAATGCCAGCATGGCTAGTGCATATGGGGCACCGTTTGTAAAAGCAACACCACAAATTTAGAGGTGTCATTTTTTCAACATTTAGCGCAATGTTTACACAATTTTCAC
>JBBKCR010000006.1:13906183-13972793 GCA_037577295.1 Ladigesia roloffi | reverse complement strand
CAAGAAAATGTACCCAAATTAACAATGTTGTTTTTAACAGATTTAGCTCTAAATGTGTGAAAATTGTGTAAACATTGCGCTAAATGTTAAAAAAATGACACCTCTAAATTTGTGGTGCTGCTTTTACAAACAGCGCCCAATAAGTGCATGGGTGACTGAGAGGCAGAGAGGAAGGGGCATGTCTGCAGGGCAGCGGCTGGCATGGCCGATATGGCCGACACGCTGTGTGAACATAGTGTACATTTCTGCTGCTGCAGAGGAGCTGAGGCAGGGCATTGCACTTTCTAGGCGATAAGAGCAATGGAACAGTGCCTCTGATTGTACACCTAAAGCCGTGCAGCTGAGTGAGGAGCCGTGCAGGAATGCACACACAGCCGTCACAAATATGAAAACAACAGCTTCTGCTTCCCTCACACCTTGAGCCGCTCCTTGATTAGCCTCAGCAGTGCTACTATAGCCAAAACCTCTTAGGCTTTCCTGCTGTCCATCTTGCATTCAGCATGCGTTCAGTATGTGCTCATAAGTTGGTATTGGTATTGGCTTGATTGTTTACTGTGTGTTTGGATTGGAAACAGAAAAACGATAATGCAATCGAACTATTGAAAAAGGAAGCTATAAAGATTAAATCTAGAAAAAACACACTCATAGAGACAGAAATTGCGATCATTTTGATCTAAATGTTTGACGCGAGAGGCCCTTCTCATGCGTCTGTTCGGCATCTCTTTGTAAATCTCTGACAAGTAAAAATCAGCTTCCCCTGTGAGAGCCAACTTGAGTGCCCAGAGCACGATGAAAGACTCTCAGTGTAAAGCGGAAACAAACAGATAGGGCCAGAGGGATGTGCATCCTCAGTCACTGTATGTGCTCTTCTCACTTTGTTGTGGAGGCTCAGTAAACCGTAAATGTTTGAGAGAGACGGTATCTTCCCTGCAGTCTTACAGTTTTGTTGTACGTGTCTGATAGTGTAAGATACACTGGGTGCATTTGGGATCTTTGGGAAAGATTAAATTGTTGATTTTTGAGTTATACCTTTCATCCTACAAGACCTGCTTTAGCTTTTGACTTCATGATGTAAACATGTGAGATTACTATTACACTGGAGGTTCGGTTTTTTATTGATCTTAGCTGCTAGGGATTCAAGAGAAACAAATGAGGTGAGGTAGCAGGACGGAAGAGCTGAAATGCAGTTTGAGGCTTTCAGATCAACCAACCAGAGAACTGAGTTTGGCCCAAGAGTGGGGAAATGAGGGAATATGGGCATAGTGGAGCAGAGTATGAGCAACAGCAGTGCACACTAAAAAAAGATTTTAGTGTGACCTTCAAAAAAGATTTTCACAGTAGCTTCTGTGAGCAGTGGCATACATAAACCATTAGTTCCCTAAATATTATTTACATTTGGGAATGGAAAGAACCTTTCCAAGATAAAAAAAAACCTTCACATTCTGAAACACTTTACATTATGTGCAAATTCTTTTAAGGTTAGGTCACGTCATAAGAAATATCAATTGATTGAATGTTTATTTGGGAAATTAAAACACTATATTCTATGGCATCATAAAATATCCCTGTTTACACACATTTATATTGAAGAGGCACATATATTTTTAGAGTGTATGAGTAACATAAAACTCAAGAGCCACCTGTAAATGGTCGTTCATTATTTGTTGCCACAGGAAAGCAACAGTGTTTACCTTCTCTGAACATTACACCTAGTTCTTGCAGTAGCTCTGAGAGAGACTGGTTCAAACAGCTGGGAGCCCTGACATGCAGCTTCACAGTGGCTTCCTCTGATGGTGGCGAATGCTGAGTGTTTGCCCCTATGTCCTCTGCTATAACTGCTTAGGTTCAAAGCAGCAGAGGCAGCTGTGGAGATGAATATAGGTAACCTCTGAGAGCGACCAGTCCACGCGTAGGCCAAACACAAGGGTACGGTTCGTAACAGGCACAAAAGAATTTTGGATCTGTTGCAACTTTGCTCAAGATGTTTAGAAAAAAAAGGCAAAAGAGCATAACAAGATGAAGACAGCAAAGATTTTGACGAGGGCATCATAATCCACATCTTTCTCATACGGGTGCAGCCCCCTGCCCCCCAACCCCACCCCATCTGCACCAGCTCTTCCTCTGGATCCCAGTGATTTACTCAGTTAGATCACTCAGTTGGAGAGTGATATGTGAGATTTTCTGTGGACATCTTTGTTTGTTTACAAGGTCAAAACATTTGATGGTGTTTGTCAGAGTAGGGAGAGGCCTAACTACTCATAGGTGTCATCATGACTTGTTCACTTAAAACCACACAGCTACTCTTCTGTCCTTGAAGACTGAGATGAAAGCGATAAATGTCTTGAAATTGAGAGGTGCATGTCACAGTTATTTGTAATAGAATTCCCTCCATGCTTTGCCATCTACACCTCCTAATGGCACTATACAAAACAATGTGAAGGAGACTGTGCTATAAAACATACAGAGGAAGATATGTATGTCCTTCATTATCTCTAGTAAACAAACCATGTATTTCGATTATTATTTTTCTCATTTCAACACAAATGTGTATTCCACAAATTTCCACAAAAGTAACAAAGTTGCAGTATTTTCAGAACTGGTTAATTACTAATCAGCCATGCTGATGGGGCAAACTGAGTAAGAGTGTATGAGGTCAACTCTTAAAAAAAGACAAAAACAACACAAGAGACAGCAAGATGGTGAGGGAGATGAGCAATTACAGTTAAATGCTTGTTATCACTAATTATATCTGTCAATTATAAGAAGAAGATAAAGATGGAATGAAAATAATGGGTGGTAAAGTTACTGAAGCATTTTTTTTACTAAAATTTGAGAGGTTTATTGAAATGCTTCATTTCCACTGTTTCAAGCTATTTTTTTCCCTATATGCTTGATACCTGTTATAGAGTCTATGCCATCTCTCTGAACAGATTATAGGTTTATGTCCTCAAAAGGAATAAAAGTTTATTTCTCCTTCTTTCCCATTTCCCGAGTGTTATTCTATTCAGAATGAGGAGCAAGTGAGTGACATATCCTCTTTCGCCATCATCTTCCTCTCCTTATCTGTGCTTACGCTGACTGACACTTCTCCATTGGCCAGGGATGCCCACTATCAGATGTGTCAACCAGCATGTAATTGCTATTTATTTAAGGGAAAACATTACAATTCATTCCGGAAATGAGCTGCACATGGGGGGCTGGTGGTGGGCGTCTAGTTTCTGATGCAGAGTAGTTATTGTGTCTACCAGTGCCCGGCCATAGGGAGTACTAAAGCTGGACTTTAAGGATCCACCTAAGGATCATACTACTGTGGCTGGAACTTCAGAAATGTATCCTCAAGCTTTGCCTACAGGAGGGATTACAAGGACTTACACCATGCTGACTATGCGGCAGTCATGTTACAGCCTTCAATGAGGTTTATGTAAAATGTTCTTCCTTAATTTGATGTTCTTGTTTTGTTTTTTTCCAGGCTCTCTCTGCTGAAAACTTGCTCGAACGGCTGACGTTGATGAATGCCTGTAAAAGATACGCTGCAGGTAGGATATGGTTTCAGGGCTCAGTGGCGGAGGGCTGACGTGAACAGGGGAGCAGATTAAAAGCTGCATGGGTAGGGCAGGATGTTTGTTTTCCAATGAGGCATGACCCTGAGAGACTGGGGCAGGGCTCTGCATCCCTGCAGCACGGCCTTTGAACACAGGTGAGTGCAGCACAGGGCCCTGTCCTGCTCTGCTCCCCGTTGCTCTCTTTGATTTCTTTCTTTATCTCTGACCCCCCTCTTCCGTGCCTCGTCCTAAATCTTTTTATTTCCTTTTCACTCGTCCACTTACCTTCCTTCCCGTCATCCTCTCTCCCTTCACTCTGCATCTTTCTCACTTTCACCGGTCCAGAGTCTATCGGCTTTCTCCTGCAAACAGTGCCGTTCCTCTCTGCGGCCAAGCTTTGTCAGCGCCAGAGCTTTGGGCCGATAACAGGTGTGGATGTGCACTGTGAGGCAGCATTATCTACCAGTGTGGGTGTTGGTGAGCCTAATCATGAATAAAGGGACCGGGATAGGCAGATCCAAAACACATACGTATGTACTGATGTGATGACTGATGAGACATTGATTTTAATAAGGGCTGCACTTCCCACCAGACACAATTTCTCCATCTTCTGCATTTCTCCAAATTCTTGTTTGAAGTAAAATCTAAATGAAAGGATCATAATGCATGAACATAACACTTACCACTGCAGCTCTGCATCTCTATTACTATTGCAAAGAAACACAACATTACAAAATTGGAAACACTTACAAAATAAAATTAGGATACAATAAGAATTTACTCCCCTTAGAATCCTTAATTCCACATAATTTCAGTAAGAATCAATCAATAAAGCACAATATTGCAACACAAGCTAAAAATTACATAAGCTTATAAAGCTGATTAGGCTTGTATAAAGTAAAATTTTAATCAGACTTCAGTGTGGTTTTTCTTAATAACGCGATTGTTTTTAAGTGTGTCAGCTGTGAATTGTTATTATAATTGTTAGTTACTGGCTTTTTTTCTCAAATAAACACTATTTTGAATTCAGTTGAGACAATATTGATATTTATCATACACAATATACTGTAGCAAAACAATTCATCACAAGCCACTGAATATCACTATACCCATGCATTAATTTTTCCAACACCAATCCAGATATTTAGGTTCGAAAACCTTTTTTTCTTCAGTTGAGCTCTTCTATTTAATAATTTGGGGCTAGCTTGACTGCAACATCAATAAACATGACATGAAGAAATATCTTTAACACTGGTGTTTATTTGGTGTCGCAGTAGTGCTTTCCCCTATTTATTTCCAATATATTTCCAAACATTAACCCTTTCAAAAAGTGTTTAAAGTCTAAACAGTGTACAGTTAATGACACAAACACAAAAAGGCCTAGCAAAAAAGCTTGAGCAGAACTGAAGAAAAAGTACTGTGATCAGCTGAAGAAAAAGTACTGTGGTCGCTACAGAACTGCAGTCGATCTTGTTTAATACAACCAGAAATCATTAGTATAGAAACTTAAACTGTTAGACACTATTCTTTCCTTTTAATGATCCTCTTGTTCTAAAGCTTGAAAGTGAAAGCAGTGTGCAGTAAAATAGTTCAACAGAATGAAATGCAAAAGAATAAATTAGGAAATTAAGGAGAATCAGTAATCAATTACTATGTATACTAAGTATATATTCCTTGTAAATATACACATAAATGCCAAATGTACATGGATCTAAGTAGCTTCACAGGGAGGGAGGCTGAGAGAGTCAGTGAAGGTGCGTTTGTGGTTGCTCTGAGCATTTGGTGTGTTTATTCATTTGTTTCATGCTGTAATTCTTTATACGGCGTGTGAAATGTAGGCTGCCCCAGGGCATGCATAGCTTCCCTTTGACAAGCTCTGCATGCTTTAGTGTTCTTAAGAGGTTTATTCCCACAAGACCTCGACACAGTTCCCTAGCAGGAGTGTGGCAGGCAGACTGTTTCATGTTTTGCTGTTTTTTTTCTTGGAGACTCATAAGGTCTATAAGTTCATCCGAAGTGGGTGTCAACACACTATATATACTAGAGGTGTCAGCGCAATTTTCCAAGAAATATAGCTTGTTCTTTTGGTGAAAAAAAGAAATGAAAGGAAACTAAATACTAATTAGTGAGTAGCAGCTGAACACAAATATTTGTTGTCATCTTATAATTTAAGACAAGCTTCATAAAATCATACACTCTTGAAAATAAAGGTTCCAAATATATTAAGTGATGCCACAGCAAAATTTATTTTGGCCCTCATGTTTCAATGAATGATGCTTTTAAAGATTGTTTAAACGAGGCTGAGTGTTTTTTTATCACATCTTTTCATAGAAACAATTCCATGCTGAACCAGTGCTTATCTAAACACTTATATTTAAAATGTAATGATTATTCTATTAAAAAATAAAAGCAGACCATTCAAGTTCTTGATCCTTCTCTTTAAATTAACTGTAGGTACAACCTTGTGAGCTAATTCTCTGATACTATGCATAGAATATATATTGCCTCAGTTTCTCACGCAAGCATAGCACTTGTGTCTTTATATAACAAGGCAACACACTGAAATGGCTGCTTTTTTCCACGCCTGCTTGTGCAAAAGCACAGGGGAGAGGCGGTCTGAGAGGGGTGCTGAACTTGTCTGAGGAGTGGACGATGGATAGCCAGGCTAGTATTCCTGCTGGGGTACTTTGTGTGTGTGCTGTGCAGTAAAAGAGGGAGAGGACTCTAGGCGGGAATCAGGAGGAAAAGTGTGCTGCGGTGCACTTCGGGCCGTGTTTTTCCATCCTCATGCAACACCTCTCAGCACTCGTAAATCTCCTCTTCTTAACAACCAGCATTAAAACGTCACAGATTAAATAGCTGGAGGATGACTCCATTGTTGATGCTAGAGAGTGGAAATCAGTCTTTATGGCTGGTCAGGCTTTTATCAGGAGTGTTTGTGAGATCCCAGAACTTCCTGTGATATGTGACAGAGCGAGGGGCAATCTCACTAAATAAGGAATGTCTTCAAGGTCAGTCGTTTTTTGTAGCCGCCTCGTTTTTCTCATTTTTAAAGTTGCAAGGAGGGTGGGCACCATATGTATAGCTGTATCAGAGACACTGTCTGTTTAATCTGGAGCTGACACCAAGTCTACGGCATGTTTGATATGGAAATACCTTGAAGCGGATATTTGAGCTTTACTGTTCTCTAGAGGGTGCATCATCTTTGGCTCGCACAGTTGACATATTCATACTCCACCCACAATTTTATTTATTGATTGATTTCTTTTTGTAGCAAACTTTATAGAATGTTGGAAAAAATCCCTTTTGACTGACTGCCGCTCACTGTTCAGGTTTTTTGTTTTTAATTCCTGCTTTGAAAGTGCTATATTATCTTTACATTTAATTTTGTAAATGTACAGTCAGTGAAATTTATTGAGGTGGTTTACAAACTGCCTTGCAGTTAATGACTTCACCTGGTCCAGTTTAGCCGTGTATCTTTTAAAAGTGGAAGCTGGACGTGTATGTAGTGACAGTGCACATTTTATTAGTCCGAATGGGATTTTTGCCAACATTCTATAACTCTTGTCTGACCTCACAACAGTTGCTACGAAAGAGCTCATTTGTGAGTAAAGGGCAGCTCTTATGCAAATGACCTAGGGTTTAAGATCTAAGTAAAGGAAAACGAGTTGGTGCTGCAACTACCATCAGCATCAATGGACGCCTAGTGAAGCAGTTCTTAAACTTTTTCAGTCTGAGCCCACTTTGTAAATAGCGTGTTCAACTGTTCTATCCACCAGGTGAAACTTTTTATTTTGTCAGCTATGACTGAACTTCTCTTACTTAAGAGAGTGTAAGGTTTCATGAACTTTAATACATTTTTAGATGCAGCCAAAAAAATGTATTGAACAAAAAGCATTAAAAATGATCATCACAGATCTAGTAGTCAATGAGGTAACACAGGGTTTAATAGTGTAAACCCAGCTGTAAAACACTGTATGCTGTTTAAAAAAATACTGTGAGAGTAGAGATGCTTTTGTCTTTTCAGCATTCAGTTACAGTTGACCACATTTTTATTTTGAGCTGAAAAATATCAAATAAATTGTAATCAATAAGTCCAAGCCATTGATTACATACATAGGTCATTGATGTTCCTTTTTTCTTTTGTTGTTACATGTTATAAATGCAATTACATGTCCAAACATGTTAGACCTGGATGAGGCCAGTGATGACAGCATTTAGTTTTGTATGGTAACACAGTGGCTCACTTAATGGAAGTTTGTTTTCATTCAGTTAAACGCAAGGACATTCATGAGACATTAAAGGCAGCTGGCCAGTTCTAAATGATTACAGCTCAGTAACCCTAATAACAAACACATGAAGTGGCTAATACACTTCCCTCAGCTTCCATAGTACATCAGTTTATTTTTGAATAGAGGTAAATAGTTGCAGTAGGAAAGAAACACGCTGTCAGTCTTGGAAAAAGACCTCCTCACTTGTTTGACTAGTGGAAAGAGGAAAAGGGAAACGTGTGAATCACTTGTTGACAGAACACAACTCGTTAAGCTCGCTGCCCACACCAGCAGGATGGATGTTGTTGTTGGCTAGGCTGCAAGGTACCACTGCTGAGGCTGTAAAATCCACCCCGGTGAGCACCTCGTGTGTGAGGTGTAAATTCAGCTGTTCTGGAGGAAATCCTCAGACTGACTAATATTTACAATGTTGTGCTGCCTTTGTTTCGGTGAGGATTTGTTTTAATAGCAGTGGATTCCAAGGAGATTATGCAAAACGTTACAGTGACGTGAGCGATGCTCGTTTGTTTTCCTGCAGTGATTGTTGCGTGTGTGTGGTGAATGTGATTTGTGCTCGGAGGTCGGGAGGCCAGAGTGTGTTTCCCATCATTCCACAGTTCAGAGGACTCAGCCGTGCTACAGGGGAAACACCCTGATGATGGAATCCCCTATGTGTGTATATAAATATATATCCTCTTGTTGATGGAATCCCCTATATGTTTATAGGCCCCTATATGTATATATGAGCCAGGTTAGTCTATATGTATAAAAAGCATTTCTTTCTTTCCATTTGTTTGCCAATACGTTCTATCAGTAAGTCACTGAAACAGAGAAAAAACTGTCATGTGTTATGGCAACTGCTACACCCCAGCTTGCACCTAAAGGATACCCAAAACCTTTTGCAATCTCCTTTTTCCATGTATGTGTAAACATGCAGATGTATAATGTACGTATTATACACAAGCGTAAGAAATACAGGTGTAAGCTGGGCAATGTGTTCACTTAAAGATACAGTTATTTTCATGAGATGATATATGATGGCATATGTTTTCTGTAAGTCATGTTCAGTCTCTTTTTATCAGTCAGTAAACAACACATGCACACATTAACATTTACATGTGTTAAAACTGGTTCAAATTCTTTGTAACAGGTAAAAAATAACAAAAAGCAGCTCAAGGCTCCTGATACAGTGAAGTACATAATTTATCCTTACAACTCAATTCATGCTATTCATACTTACCACTGATTCCATACCATGAATACATATTAAAATTAAACATATTGTTGAGTTGGCTTATGAAAAGCATGATTGAGAAGCCAAACTTTTCCAGAATTATTACAAGCAAGATCGTTTTTTATTAGATTTCCTGGCAATGAAGTCATTAGAAAAGCTATTAGCACTTAAGCTGCCTCAGTGTTTGATGTAGAAATCAACTTAAATGAGCTTGAGTAATCAGTTTTCATGAGTCATTGGTTACATTTAGGTTTTAGGAGCATATTATTAGTTTGTGGGCTGGGATATCTGAAACTGTGTCCAGTGACTACTAGCATAATTAGGCCAAGTTCGGTTTTATGGGGGGGCCATTATCACTAGCTATAAACAGCCCAGCGTCTCCCTGTCCACTGCAGCACTTAGATATGCTTTTTTACAGGCCCCATGTGCCTGACACACGGCACACACCTGTTTCCCTCCTCCGTCAGGATCCATCAGTGCCCAGTCATGGCCAGTAGACAGCTAGTCGAGTCACTCCTGTGGCCATTAGTTTGAACAAATTTTGGTTTTAATTATTCAGTAGGTTTTGGTAATAAAAAGCCATGCTTTGAATCATACTGTTTTATTGCACTCTTTACTTTTTATGAAATGGGTTTTGAGAATGTTCAGTGGACCCATGTAATGTCTAATTAGCAGCATTCACGTTTAACAGCCTTTAGCTCTTTTATTATTTCTTCTCCTTTTAACTTTATCTCGATTTTTGGACAGAAGTACTTTTTCCACTCACTTGAAAGGAGACATCTTTTGGGACAAAGCCTTACTTAAAAATACGTTTGACACTTGGGTCACCAGTCCAAATTTAGTTTGGCAGTAGTTGTAGGCCTGCGAACTGACAGAAACGCTCAGGAATGAGATTTTGCCAGCCAAGTTGAAAACATCACTTCTCTCTCTAGAAAGTGTGTTCACTGGTATAACCAGACTTGGTAAAAAAGTTTTTGTACACATTGTTTGAAAAGACTAGAATCTTTGTTATATTTAGGCATATGAATCTTATTTCCATGATAAGTTTATACCTGTCCTACAAGTTCAAATGAGCACGTCAAACCTGTGTTTTAGTTTTTCTCTTGTAAACTAGATACAGCCTTGATAAGGTTTGATCTAATGGTGTATAAATTTCCATTGAAAAACTCTGAACAACAAGCAGCTTTGCATTAGATGATACAAACACAGCATGAAATGCATGTTTCAACTTCCAAAGGGCTTTTTAGTCTTTCATGGATGTAATGTTTATCTGAGCTGATTACGGAGACAAGAAATGTCAAATAATTTTTTCAGTTGTCCAATGAAAATAATTTTTATCAGATTTCACAAGAATGTCACTTCAGTTTCCTACAAGTCCGTTAAATCACCATTACTTGATTGGTATGAAATTGAAGTCCTCAAAGCTCCATGGCTTCTCTCTGTCCTAACATTGCCCATTCCTTTGTCATTTTTCTTCATTGGGCGAAATACTGCTCTTTTACTACAGACATGGCATGGGCTAAAAGGATAAAGTCTGATCACATATTTCAAGGCTTAATTGAGTGATATGGATTTTTACAACATGGGTTTTTGGGCTGGAAAAATGGTGAATTTGAATAAACTGCTTATAGTTTCATGTACTTGAGTGCACTGGACCATATGTGACTAACAGTGGTTTTCTCTATTCTGGGAAAAGCTATCTGTACTCATTTTATCACAAAAAATTAATGTTCAGTGTGTTATATTAAAGCTGTTTCTGGGAAGTTCAAGGCTATTAAGAATGTATAATTTGTTATATGCTTTAACAAGAAGGATTGGCTTCTGAATGGTGCACCTTTTGTTGCTTATTACATAATTCTCATGGAATGCCTTGCAAAATATGGAGTTGTCATTATTGTTATTTGGTGTTTATTGTAAAACACAGGAAACAGAGATTTTCTTTTTTTCCCCATATGAGCATGTTTTCAAAAATATCTCCATCCCCACACAATTGCAAAAAATGCTGACCATTTTGCATTGGTGACCAATCAGAAGCCTTGGATTGGGGACATCATTACCAGAGACAGTTAATATTCTTGTTACCTTTAAGTTTATAGAGTTTACAACACTAATGGTGAGAAATAGGCAAAAAATATGCATACACAGAGAAAAATATATTATATTTAGATGAGAGGAGCCTAGATAGATAGACCTTTAGAGTTGCTTAGAGCCAGTTTATACAGTCAGGTCCTAACACTGAGAAATGTTGAAGCAGGTCACAGGCTACATCAAATCGGGCCATGCACCCAGTTTGTGGTGATTTCTGGACAGTGCTGATGTTTCCAGGCTTCAGATAGCATTCTGCAAACTGCACCAAAGGGCATTTTAGATTCAGAAAACTGTATTGATCATAGTGGAAATAGCTTACCTAATGACAGCTAAGACACGGACCCCAGAGTAGCAACATACACTTATATTTAAAGAGCTTTGAAGATATTAATCACCATAAACCAGTCACCCAAATGCAAGATGGCACAGATAATCAGTGTCCACCATTAAGACAGCACAGATAAACCAGCTTCCCTAACAAATAGGGAGCTCAAAATCCCAAGAATGGCCGGAAGGGTATGGTAGCATGTTGGGCAGAAGTTAAAGTTACATGGTGTGTTTAATTAGGGTTTTTCAAACATTTTTCTGTGATTCATTGATAAAAATGAACAGTAGTACCTACTGTTACCTAATGTAAACATGTAGCGTACTGTGACCTGATATGAATCGCTCGCGCTTTGACTTTTTGTCAGTTTGGACCACTTATTTATCTTTGTCATGAAATGTTCAGCTAGCATTTTCAAATTCTGTGAAAAGGAGAAGACAGTGACAGTATGCCCTAATGTAGCTGCTTACTGAACTGAGAAGCCAATTTAAATGCAAACCTTTATATTTTGTTTGTGGTATTGGTCAAGTTGCTTTCTAAACTCACTGGAAGGCATCCTCTGGACCTCCAGATGTCTCTCTTCTCTTTCACTCTGGCTCATTTAAGGCTGCGCATAAAATCACGGGTGGCTTCATAAAAGCCCCGCTGTAATGAGTGTCTAAGTGTAAATAAACAAACGCAGAGAAGTCAAGGGCGCGCGTAATACAACACCCACCATCTACTGCTTTTACTAGGCTGGCAGAAAGACTGCAAACTAACACACACAGGGGAGGCTGTTCCTCATCCAGTCCAGCCATGTCCAGGGCAGAGAGTGATTACTCTGGGACAATAGCCCAGGCTGGACCAGACAGACCACCTGTCATGCAGGAAAAAAAGCCTTAATCAAAGTGAAAGAATCTCCCAGCATCGCGCAGATTAATATAAACCTGTGAACTCTTTATAGGCTCCTGACCCCTCTCTTGGAACATCTAGGGTTGGGGCATAAGTTGCTTAGCAACATTAGGTTGAATGAGGTGGTAGAAGTGGCTTGATTAAATCTGCAGCAGGGGGTTTGGGTTTGACTCCACGGTACTGAGCTGCTGGCAATCCATAGTTATCCAGCATGCCTCAAATCCTGCACAAGTCTGCTTTGGTAGGAGGCTTTGCTCATTGTGTTTTCTCAGATTAGTGCGATTTCAGAGAGCTTTGTGCACTTTGACTCAGGACATATGTTCAAATGATAGTCACACTGTGGCCACGCTTACAGGGGAAATGTATGAACTGATGTCACCCCAATGAGAAGATCAGCTTTCTCTTCAGCTAGCGTTCCATTTAGCTGTGGGTTCAGTCCTTGCACAAAAGGCACGCCTCAGAAGGAATGCGTAGTTAATGCCACAATCACGCTCAAATTGGTCAGGGTTGCTGAGAAATTCCTCAGGGTTCTTTTAATGGAGTAGGGGCTGCAGAGCTCCGTGCCTGTTAAAACGTCCAACGAACGTGTGAAAAACGTCTGCCAGACTCCCGGAATGCTACAGGACCTCTGGAGGAGACGATGAAGATTGGTCCATGCTCTTGCACCAACATAAATTTGTATCTTTTCCATTAATTCTACATTAATATTGCAAAAGCCCTCATCCTAAGGAGGTTTAGTCCCCACCAAGGGCCCCACCATGCAAGAACTCAAATGCATACCAAAACCCTTCAAAATGTCCACGCGACCCTCTACAATAATGTTAACACTTTGCTTATGCAGCTGACGATCCCAAACCCTTGATTATCTGTCACCAGTGTAGAGCAGAAACCCCCCACCTCATGCCCGCCAAACATGATCCTCCTCGTTCAAATAGCAGCAGTTACCTCATGCACTGCGGTTTGATTTAAGCCCTCCAAGTCCAGATAGGAGAATTTCATGAGGCAGCAACCATTTGTTAGGGAGGCTCTGTACAACTGCACATCACACCAATCACCCCCACCCATCTGCAAGAATGCAAGAGGATCATGGTGGATGAAGGCCGATGGAGCCAAGCACAGCTTGTGGTGATACAGGAGAGACCCTGTAGGGATCTAGCCTCTGGCTGGTGACTGATACCATGTATGCCTCTCCGGAAAGAAACATGTGAAATCACTGTAATTAAACTGTGTAAAGGCAAGTGTGCAGGCTTTGGTATCATGGTGACCTCACGCTCACAGCTTCTGCAAAATCCTCACGTCTAGACCACACTAAACGCTTTGATTAGATACAGCACTGCCCTTTTTTTTTTTTGCTGGTTCCTTATGCAGTTCCCACATACCGGCACTCGTGCTGGACTCGTGCTTACCTTTGCTCTGTGCTGGAGAGGTGCACCTGCCCAACTTCATTTCAGGCTGCTGACGGCTTCTCTCATCAGCCATCGCATACAATGACCACATGACCTCACCTTCTCTCCGACGCTAGATCCCCGCTAGTGTTCTTCCCTGGGATTTATTTATCAGAGGGGTGAGGGGGGGGCACAAAGACAGGCTTTATTCTACCCCCCATCTAACGATCTACTTCTCTGGAATTTCTGCCCCCCACATTGATGGCTGTGGACTCTTTAAAGCATTTTTTTTTCATTTGCTATTTTTGATCTTGTGGCTAAAGTCCCCAAGAGTTCTGCTTTATGTTCCAATTTGAAAATGAAACTGTTCTTCCTCCTCCAACATTTAACGGGCTCTAACTACTTTTGCCCTAAATAAAGTAGTCCTGCGACATTCTGGCATTTCTCCCACCGCCCCTGCTGTGATTGATAGAGTAGCCGCAAAGGGGAAACATTGGTCTGCCTCATGTTCTTATAAACATCAACACACTGCTTAGGAAAAGCAGGCCTCTCCTTCCAGTGCCAGACGTGTAAATAAGCTTCCCTGTGGGAAGAGGGAGGACCACTGCACCGCGCAGCACTCTCACGTACACCAGTAATCATTACCATTGTTTATGCTCTGGAGCATACACACAAAAAATGGAGGCGTTTGTCTTTATGTGGCCGTTGCTGCGTATCAAATGAAAATGCGTCTCAGGACTTTCAGAAAACAAACAGCCCACAAATTTGCTGGGGATGCAGCCTGCAGCCTCATGGGATGCTCTCATAACGCTGACTCCCTCTAGAGGCTGAGAGCACTACTGTTCTTTTCCTGGAGCTGAAATGTGGCGTAATTCTGCCCTGTGTTTATCACTGAAGACATGCTGGATAATCCTGCCACTGTGTGCAAATGTTATGCATTGAAATAGGGGCAAGGTTGATGTTTTGACTCTCAATGATTCACTTACCAGAGGTTTTCCTACTATTTAAGTCTAGTGCTCTCTGCACCCACCATTGTGCAAGACACATGACCCAAAGGGCTTTAGAGGTGCTGCACCATGGCTGTAAGTCCATCATCCTTGTGCTCTCTCTTTCCCTCTCTGTCTCTCTGTCTCTTTCCCTCTCTATCTCTCTCCCTCTCTCTCTGTAATCAGTAAATATTTATTAGAACCTATACATATTTCCAGAACTGTTTAAGAAGTTGATATTGTCTTCCAAATATGAAAATAATCAACTAATATCAAAGTGGCAAGTAAATAAAGACATTATTTCAAATTTATATGACGCCCAATCATCTTAGATTGTTCTTTAGTTCTTGAGTTGGTCATGCAACATTATCGAGAGTCTGAATATTCTCAGAAGTGAACGCTCATTGCTGAACTCTCTCCGGTACATTGCTTGGCAACTGGAGAGAAAAGGGGCTCTATTTCTCCTGGATTCCTCCCAGTGACCACAGCCAGTTCCAATCTTGGTGACCTCCACATATGTAGTGCAGGCAACACCACTATTGCAATACGTTTAACCTAGAAGATGCAGGAAATTTAGAGCTGATTTGTATGTTTTTGTGCTAATACCGATAATGAAGATTCTGTGATTAAGCAGGTTTTAGGATTGCATTAGCATGCCATGATAAAAAAAAACAAGGTTTATGTACAGTGTCACTCCAATCACAGTCATTATGTTTTTCATTTATTTTAAAGAGCAACAATACAACCGAAATGCAGTAACAATATTTATTTAGTTAATTGGACCTAGATTGAAGCTGAGACTTTCCCTAGCCTATTTTAAGGTGAAACATTAATAGGGGTAAAGGTGTCTAATTTAACATTTCTGTGGTACTACACATCCATTTAGAGCTTTTTTGTTGACAACACCAAGACTTGAATGACACTAGCACATGAGAATTTGTCCTTATGTGCGTGTGTATGTTTACATGTATGTATGCACATATGTATGTATCTATGTGTTTCTTTGTATGTTTGTGTGTATCAGTTTGAATGTATGTATAGATACATGTATTCCAAAAGTTATGTTATTACTGAATTCACAACCATTCAAACTAAGCAGCAAAATCCAAGGCTTGTCATAATGAACTGCCTTAGTCAGACAGACTGAGTATATGATCAGATCCTGTAGGGTGGCTTTTTTACTGCCAGCGCGGGTAGGGGGATGGTGTGTGGTGGATGGGGTCTGACGTGGGGGGGCGTCTCGCCTTCTAAATAAACTTTGGAGTTCAGATAGGGGGGAAAGGGACGATAGAGAGCTGAAGTCATCAGTTATCGAACGAGAGTGTGTTAGGCTCGGTGGAAAGAGCAGCGACGGAGAGAGAGAGAGGGAGAGAGAGAATTGCTCAACCGTGAGGCTTTGAGCTATAGAGATTGCGTCAGTAATATAAAAAAGCGAGTTTTTTTGGTGCTGTTTCTTACTGAGTTTTGTGTGAAAGTTGGAGCTGGGCGCGCGCGCGATGCTGCTGACGCGAGGACCTCCTCCTCTTCCACGCGGCTCGCCATAAAGTGGTCTTCTCCACACCTGGACGAGGATTACCGCACAAAGGATACTCCACTTTTTACATGCACACAACGACCTTTAAGCTTGGTAGTTTTTTTCTTTTTTTTTCGTTTTTCCTTATGAGTGGACGGCTGAACCTCTCGTGTCCGTGATATGTGTTACTGTCCCGGAACACCTACGTGACGCTCCCACTTCTGCAGTTTCTCCCACCGGTCTCGCATGCGGACCGCTCTCAGGATGTTACTGCTCGAACGGCCCGGGTCTCATCGGGCCATCAGAGGTTGTCCCGAGCAGAGCCGGGGCTCGCGCGCGCTGTAGGAGCGCGTGGGTGCCGCGAGGGCTCGTGAATCTTGACGAGAGTGTCCATTAAAAAAACAGCCAAAAGCAAACAAACAAACAGACAAACAAAAAACCCACTCCATCTCTGATCCTTGGTTACTATGCGATTACAACAACTGATCTCCCTGGTTCTGATCTTGCACTGGATGGAGGACGCGGGCTGTCAGCATCACGCCTCCAAGCACCGGCAGCACAAACGTAAGTACGCGCGCGGCCGGATGCTTTACGCGCACCTGT
The DNA here is from genome assembly GCA_037577295.1 of Ladigesia roloffi. Taxonomy (NCBI): domain Eukaryota; kingdom Metazoa; phylum Chordata; class Actinopteri; order Characiformes; family Alestidae; genus Ladigesia; species Ladigesia roloffi. The sequence goes on along the minus strand of JBBKCR010000006.1, from coordinate 13,955,955 downwards.
CCGTCCGGACTGAGTCTGCTGCTGCTGGTCCAGCAGCTGCTGCGCCTGGTTTTCACCCTGTCAAACGCAAAACACGAAGAACAGGGGGGAAATGTCTAAAAGCAGTTCAGTGGCGTGGAATGCGGGAGGACGGAGTGAACAGGTTGAAAACCCCTCTATGCCTGTGTGGTACGGGAGGGATAAACTTTTTCTTAATATTAATGCATGTCAGTGTAGAGCTTGGAACACAGGAAAGATAAAGTGCATGTTTGAGGCTTAAATGTTCGCATTAGGCTGAATAGTTTTGTCAAGCGTTCAGAACTGTTTCCAGAAATGCAATGTTTAAAAAGGTGAGAAAGAGACTCAAATACTTAAATTACTGTGCCAGAAATGCTCGTGCATTATGTCGCTTCTGCTGGATACATCGTGGGCAAAATGTTGGAATATCCACATTGTGCATATGTGGATTAAAATCTTCTTTTTCTTTCTTTTGTGGATAGAATTTTTATTTTCCCTGGGCTGTCCTAAAAAAAGCTAGTTTGGAAGTGGATTCATGGGTTCATTGATTACAGGTATTTCATATATACGATGCATGGGGGTTCCCTGACCCGTCACTCAGACGCATGTTTATGAGCAGCGAGCGGGACAGGCGCACGTCGGAATTAAGCGTGCAGCCTCTTATAATGACCAGGAACGCGCTCCAATCCCGTGTTTGGGTCGCTCCCTAGTGGTCAGTACTAAATGTAGAGTGGGTCAGTTTATGGAGTCGACCTACAGTCCGTTTTGGGTCACGAATGATGTGTCTCAACAAATCTCCCAGTGTAGACCGCTGTCTTCGTCCCTACAGTGATGCGTTCTGAAACATCAAACATCAGGAGCTCACGTTTAAATCAGGAACTCATGAGAGAAATTTACAGCCTCTGTCCAAAACGTTCAGACATTAAAGTATGCAGCTTTTCTGCAGACCTGACACTGGGTCAATGAAAATGTCAGAAAATGGAAAGGTGAGCTAAATACACATGAGCTAAAATTGTAACTGACATAAACATGACCTACAGAAAATGGGCATGCATGTCATCATTATCTTCGTTTGAATTCTTGTGATTTCCTCTCATTAGAGTGGTGATTTGTGGTGGTCTGTATAAAACAGGAATGTATGAAAACCTTGTTAACTATCATGAGCTGCACTGTTACTTACACTAAGCCTAGATTTAGAACTGTGATCAGGACTGTGTTCATGGGTTTTTGAGAAATAATCCTCCCACAGGAAGCATTTTAGTTCAGTAAACTGCACATTGACACATTTATTTAGTTCATTTTTAGTTCATACTAACAGGAAGGGACGTACAGTTCAGTTGAGACATACACACATATTTGGTCAGAACAAACATTGATGGATTGTATGTGATAATATAGCTTGCATTGTCACCGCTGAAGCAATAGTAGGCATTTGATATTTAAAGAAATCCATAAACTCAGTAAAGACGGTGGTCAGGGGCGTGGTATACATGATCCGAGAGTGCTAACTGATGGAGCAGTGATCGCTGTGATTGACAGGGAGATGGGTGAATGACCACAGCCACAATGTGAGCTCCAAGTAAGTGACCCAGCGGACGCCTGACCACCAACGCTTCCTGCTTCCTCTGTTAGCAGCCCTGTATCTATATACAACTCTGAACTCTGACTTTTTGAAGATAGAAGGGCAAATTTTAGACACTGGTGGCCATTTATTTGTTGATATATGTGACATCCCATTCACATTCAGGGTATATTCACTACAAGTACGAATGAGAAGAGTCTCTCAAAAAATGCCTGAAATAAACTTTTCATTCACCTTTTCTTAGAACAAACCCTCTGCTATGAGTGTAAAAAAAACTGTTTTTAATTTAAATAACCTCCATGTAAAGTAAGGGTTCTATATCAGTGAGAAATTAAGAAGCATCTGAACTTTTTTGATGTGTTACCGATCTGAAGCTGTGTACGTATTTTGAATCCAGCATGTGGTGCCCTTTTATTGCACGTAAAAATAAAATGTGCCGAATGCCATGTCAGCTACATTCATACATACTATAGGCATTATTATTAGTCTTTTGTTTGCTTCAATTGAACTAATCATCTTTGTGTGTGGCCACCTCATGTCATTAATGTTTCAGGAAATTAACTGTGCTCTACAATGACTCAGACCACAAGTCTCTGGGCATGGCTCACTGTCGTGCCTTAATTTTTGAGTCGGAGACTCAATATTTAATTAAGTTTTAACTATCCTGCTAATCAGTTTGATTCTGGGAATGCTCGTTATGCGGTCGCCGCTTTTGAACCGTGGCAAAACAATTTGGGGAGTTCAGATCTCTGGAGTGCTCGTGCTTCGGTTATGCAAGTAGGCCCCAAGCCTGTGGCGGCAAGAGGGCAGGCAGAATTCCTTCCGTGTTAAGGGTTCTGTGAATTAGACGGCCTTGGCAGAAACGCATGTGGGCAAATGGACAGCAGTTGTAAAGATTGCAGAGATATGTCAAACAGAATATCCATGATCTATTGCAATCTGGCAGCCAACACTGAACTCAGGGAATAAGAGGAGAAAAAAATGCCCAAACGCAGCTCAGTGGCATGGAATGCGAGAGGAAGGAGTGAACAGGTTGAAAACACCTCTATGCCTGTATGGTACGGGGAGGATAAGCTATTTTGTTAATATCCATGCATATCCATGTAGAGCTCAGAGCACAGGAAAAGATAACCCAGCATGTTTGGGACTGAAATGTTCACATTAGGCTAAATCAGAGTCCTTTAAAAGTTTAGGTATAGCTTTTCTGAAATTTCCTCAAATTTGCAGTACATGACAGATCAAATTTAACCTAAAGCCAAGTTCCCCCCAAAAAACACAACTTGTTTGTTTGTTTGTTATGAAGGCTTCTAGCAAAAAGGATTTCCCATACACACACACACACACATACACTCACACACACACCTATTAACACACGTACACTCCTACACAAAAGAACTATAGGATTTCTTCCAGTAATGTGACAGTGCCAGCTCTGTACATCAATGGCTGACCCAGAAGGCATGATTTCCTTGCATTTCAAGGTCAGCTTCTCTTAAATTCAGAGACATCTACCATCTGAGCCTCCTGACCTGCGAGAAACACATGGAACCAATTTACTTAAATCAGTAGTTCTTTCTCATAAAGCCAAGGAGCGCCATCCATTTTTAGGCTTAGGAATTTGGTGAAGTATTTAATGTAAATCAGTCACCTTGGCACGCCACTGTAAGCCTGCTCTGTTCCGCTGATGTAATCAGTGAGCATATGCTCTATTTATCGGGCTGCCATGCTGGATGCTTGGCTAACCATTTGACAGTAGTCTTCCAACTTAAACAAGTTCACACTGCAGTGCGTGAATAGACTCAGAGACCTCACGGCCCAGACAGCTCGGGATAGAAAAAGGCTCTTTCATCTGAAATGCCTTCGCAAATCAGCAAAAATGATGTCACTTTGGGTTTATTCCTAGGATCACATCACATCACATCATTCCCTCTGTCTCCACAGTGTCAGCTTCAGAATCAGGCTGGATTGGCCCAAATTTGTCTTCAGTTACACAGTATGTCACAATGCACAGTCTCAGACAATAGAGATCTCTCATTTGTGAAGTCACCAATACAGTCAAGTGAAATGTTTGCTTACCTTCGGTCAAATTACAGGTTTTGTGGGAAATAAGATAGCATCCCCTGAAGGCACACGCTTCTGCACAATTACTTTGTTTTCTGAACTTATATATAGAATGTTGCGCCCTAAATCATTTGTTGAAAGTAAAAAACCTGGCGGGCTTTCCGTGAACAGGGAATGCGGTGACTCACCGACGAAGATGACACAGGAGGCGATGGAAGAGGAGTGTTTTCTCAAATATGTCATGTGGCCATGGGGAAGCTCTTACTCACTCTTTTGTGTGACGACTCACGCCAGCTCTGTTCTCATGGTCTCCCGCTGGCATGGATTGATTTTTTTTAAGGCGTATCTTTTCGATGCAGTAAGGCCTGCCTGTTGTTGTGCTTAAGGAAGCAACCGCTACTGTGCTGGTGTTTGCGTGTAAGCCCCAGCATGCAGCGTGTCTCCGCTGATTAGTTTTCCTGGCAGGAGAATCCACAGGCAAGAGTGCTTCCTGTCATGTTTATTATTATGCTACATTATGGTCATTGTCGCAGCCTTAATTGATAGCTCTGCTCTTTCTTGAGCCAAACCTGGAACTATTTAGCTGTTCCCGATGTTCTTAGTTACGTTACAAAACCTAGAGAGAACCCAAAGTCCAGCCTGTCCAGAGTTGGTTTGGAATATTTTCGAAAAATGTTGAGGCACATGGATAAAACCATTTATTCTTTGCTCATATCCTGAGGCCAATAAAAAAAAAACCAATTGAAACAGAAGCCAGTAACATGTCTTTATGTCAGAATTTAATCCAAAGCAGAATTCAAAATATGATTAGTTAATTCTCATAAGAGTGGCCAAGGAATAGGAGCAAAGAATGAGAGTGATTACATGCTTAGTACTCTGATTTTAACAGTAGGTTTGCTATCATTATGGTTTTAATGGTTTTAACCATACTGGCTAAATGGCATAAGGATGGCATGTGAAGATGTTCTAGCAAAATGCAAGACCATAATATATCAGGACAACACATCCATGCTCAGATATCCTGGCAATTGAAGTCTTTTTCAGTGTGAGCAATTCATCTTGTATTTCTCCTTAATGGATCGTTTTTATTTCTAGGCATAAACTGTTCTTTCTTGGCATAGTTTTATTTCAAGTCCTACGTCTTAAAAAGAGAAACATGATATGCCATTGCAGTGAAATCATTTTACCTGGTTCTTGTTACCTGGTAAAAAAGGGCCTGTTTTTGAAAGGAGAATTATATAATAGGAGAATATCAGCTAAATTGTCTACTTTTTATATGCTTTCACTTGCTCCAACGCTGTTTATGATATTGCAATTTGGCGAAGGTTGTTTTAGTAGTAGCTTGTCACCACACCTGCATATTGGGCTCCTGCCCTGATGCTTTATTTTTCTGCTGTGTGTGTTTAGGAGGGAGTCCAGTCTGCCCGGGAGGCTGTCTGACCTGCTCAGTTTACAACGGCTGCCTGACATGCCAGCCCAGGCTCTTTATTCACCTAGAGAGGGACGGCATGCGGCAGATCGGCGTATGCCTGCCGTCCTGTCCCAAAGGGTTCTTTGGTACCCGCTCCCCCGAAAAAAACGACTGCTCGAGTAAGAACCGCAACCACTCACTGATCGCATTTTAAATTCAATACTGGAGGAATTATCTTTAGATAATCCCTTGACTCATTCAACTTTTTTATAAACATGTTACTTATCACATTAAATGTGTTATTATACCAGTAACTGGATAACAGTTATTATATATGTATTATTCAGTATCTATCATCAGTTATTTTGTATCTACTATAAAGTAAAGCAGGTATGAAATGTGGGTTCTTATGATTTCATGCCTACAATGATTTTATTCATGGTTAAGTATTTATATACTTATCTATAGAAAAAATAGAAATACACATATGTGTGTTTTTATGTCTTGCAATGTCAACAAACATGTAACAATTTAATTACCAGTCTTGAGCTATTTGAATAAATACACTTTGAAGGTTCCCCTAATTAATTACTAATAAACAAAATGAAAAATGAATAAAAATCGCCATATATAGTTAGAAACTGTTTGAGAAAAGTTAGAAAAGTCTGAGCCCACATTATCATTCAATAACTTCTAAGAATTTTATTATGTAATTAGTTTAAGTGGATTTAAACTGTACTCGGTGAACTGTCTTTTAGAGTGTGGCTCAGAGTGTGATACCTGCTTCGACAAGAACTTCTGCACGCGCTGCAGAGCAGGCTCGTATCTACATAAGGGGAAATGCCAAGTGAGCTGTCCTGAAGACCTGGTACCCAGCGATGCCAAAAGGGAGTGTGTCCCTCGTAAGTACCACTCCCTACCCACATACAGCCTTTATTCAGAATACCGTAATTCAGTGCTCTACAAAGAATTTGGTGCTCTAGGAGGACATGTGCTACAGTAACGTCATGGTGCTCTTTCTGATACTGTGGCTCAAGCAGGATAAGCTGTTGAGGTGCCTTGTTGCTGAGTGATAGCTGTGGTGTGTTTTGGTGTGTTGGTCTTGCAGCGTGCCCGCCGGACTGCGACTCCTGCCTAAACAGTGACACCTGCACCAGGTGTATGCCGGGCCACTATTTGCTGCACGGCCAGTGTCTCAGTGTGTGCCCTGAGGAGTTTGACCCCAGCGAGCAACTGATGGAGTGTGTGCCTGCAGGTGGGTATCAGTTTGTCCAAAGCAGTGGTTTTCAATCCTGGTCATAAAATGTCAATGCCCAGCACAAATTTGTGTCTTCCAGGTCTGTAAAGCTTTAACTTTCTTATGATGTAATGAAAAAATGAAGTAAAAATCTTTGATTTGACCCTGATCTGATCCAACTTAACATTCTGAGAAAAAACTCTTTTCATATGGTCACCAGGGGAACTGATTTTACTGTACCTAATAGGAATAATGATAACAACAACACATAAAATAATAATAAAAACATCAGAGTGCATCAGCGTGTTTTTACACCTATAGACTTTTCCTTGCTCTTTTCCTTAAAGTAGGTGTGTTAGTTCAGGGGCAGCACCAAACTGTGAGGTACTGAAGCACTCCAAGACCAGGATTGGGAAACACGGGTCTAATGCTTTCCTCGCCAAAATGCAATGAGTTTGCATGTGTATGTTTATGTGTGCTTGTGTGAGGGAACAGAGTGAGAACAGCCTGACCGACGGATCCTGTCTCTTATCTTTTAGTGCACTGCGAGGTGGAAGAGTGGAGTAAGTGGGGTCCGTGCTTGCGGATAGGGAAAACTTGCTTCAGAGAAGAAACACGCACCCGCAAAATTAAACAGGACCCCAGCCCACACGGCAGGCCCTGCCCATCTATTTCTGAGACGAGGGAGTGCTTTGCCAAGAAAAAACGATGTGGTAAGTTCGGTTGGAAATGCAGATGCGTGGATGTGACTCTAATGAAATGCACGTCTGTAGGATGATATCTTACACTCTAGTTAGCACTTTCCGTTCTGGCAACAATACATTTTTTTCATTCTGATTCTGGTATGCAAATATGTCGTCTTCCTTTTCACTCTCCTATAGTTTATAAATAGCTCTGTCAGTTTGAACCATTTGACATGAAATAACGCAAAATAAGCTTTAGGGTGAAATTAAGCTTAAAACTGAAGTAGCTGTGCTTTTGTGTGAAATTAGAAAGTTTCTGCTGCCTTTGGTGAGCATCAGGGATGCGGAGCTGGTGCTGGAGGCCCCTAGTTTTAAATTGACTGCTACCATCAAAGCCTTAAATACGACAATGATGGCTAATATATGGTGCAAAAATGTCCTACAACTACTCCAAAGACTTCACGCAGTCTATATTGTACATACACAAGAACCTCAAAGAGACCAAATAGGAAGAGTTACCAGATTTGTGCTGAAGTGTGTGCTCCCTCTCGTTATTTCAAATCAAACACTCAATCTATTTTCTTTTTAAAGAAGCATGGATAATCCGGACTTAGCGTAGACGTTCTAATCGGCTTGAAGAAAAGAGCAGTTATTATACTCAGTGGTGAGTGCTGAAACGACCGTGAGTTTGTGCCAAATGTCAAAAGCATTTAGAATTTGAGAGAATCAACCAGTTTCGTACCTCATAAAACATATTTTTTATTATATTAAGGGACATAAATCGTTTCTAACCACAACAAAACCAAAACATGTGCCGCTTTCAAAAGCCGACTGTGTTGTTAAAGCATATGTGGGTGATTATGTTTTGAATGTTTGTTTGTTTGGACTGTAGTGCGAAAGGCATGTAATTGTGCGTTGTGATAGATAACAGACTAGCTCAGTGACCACACCCCTCATTTACTGCCCACACTACTAAAAAGATTGAGTGCTTCTCTCAGATGCATTTTTTATACAATTGATGCACTGATACTTTTTTGATGGGATATTACAATCCAAATGTCCCTGGATAGTCTGAGACCAGAGAGGGTACGTAGAATGAATGGAGGGAGTTGGGTAACCACCAGAGGTCTGTTACCACTATCCTCCCTCGCCCTCTGCTTTGTGTTTCACACACATACACACACACTTCTTGGTTGGCGGGATTTCCGTGGCACTTTAGTGCGTAGTAAGGAGTTGGCGTGATGTTGTTCCACTGGGGCCGCCGCTGAGGGTGCGTGTTACACACTGCAGACACGGTTATTGACCTCACCCCTGTCTGTGATTACCCAGCTGCCCCCACTCTTGGAACATCAACTGAGCACTAATTATCTGCCAGGACTCTGTCCCATCCGTGTTTATGTTCTGCGTACACCAGAGGGGTCAGTGGTCCGACCCCCTGCCGGCTCTGAGTAATCCCAAGAAACCCTCTGACACTGATACATCCTCTCCCTCACACACTCACACACACACATATACACACACACAAACACAAACACATGCACAGTTTTGCTCTTCCTCCTGCCAGGTCCTTCTCCTATCCCTTCCCCTACTTTGTTGTTTAGTGTCGGTGACATGAGGGAAGGGTCAGGCAACACAGGATTGAAACCAGTCGTTCTTTTTCACGTCTCCATGATACAAAAGTCAGATGTTCGATAGGATGCTTCCACAGCCTGTATGAACTGCTAACATTCTGCACTCTTAAAAATAAACATGCCTAAAATGGTTATTTGCTGTCCTAAAGAGGCTTTCAAAACACACGTTTCCAGCCCTGCTGCAGGAGTGCTCCCTTGCCAGGATATTTGAGTATTTTTTCTTGAGCTGGCACACACTCTTTGTCTCAGAAAGTGTTTATGAATGAAAAGACAGGGAAACCATCAAAATGCGCAGAGCAGGGGGTACCCCAGGACCAGGGTTGGGAACCACTGCCATAAAGAACCAGTCTTGTAAATGTAAATGCTAAGAGCCTATTTAAACTTTAAACGCCCAGCAATCAATTTCCTAACCACATATTTGTGGAGGCAATTATGTGATTATCTTCACACTTTAAATACAGCACGATTTTTGCTACAGCACAATTTTGTGCTTAAAATTACCTCTGACAATTTTGGCCTACCACTGTTGATAATAATAAATAAAATAAACTACAATTTGTCCTCAATACCTCATACAGTTTAGATGCCCTCATCAACAGGTTATAGCAGAGTTTGGTGCTAGAAGAGGCTGTAAGTTATGGCTGCTCTCTCTCTCTTTGCTGAGTTCAAAATAACAAGAGCGAACTAAAATGACTCCAGTTCCTTTGAGGGTCTGTAGTGAACTTTTTCCCCCTTGGAATCTTGGTGCACCACAAAAAAACAGCATGAAATATTCCAGTAAGTTCATGAGGATGTGTCTGCATTTTGGTCATTATACAAAAAAAATTTAAAAATAGCTGTGGCTTATGCAATTTGATACCATGAGCATATTGGATCCACTGGCACCTATTTGAACGTGTTGGGCTTTATTGAACAAATTCTTAAATTAATATGGAAACTTAGACAAGCTCATATGATTATGGGAGTTGCCTCTTAGCATATTATCAGCCTGCTAAGCTTGGGTGTTTTTACTTAGCTTAGATATCGTTATATTTTAATAACCAAGCTACTCTGTAGTTTGTGCTACATGTGTGTGTTCTCTGCAACATGTACATGGAAATTTGGGCTCAGATTGTGATGTGTCTGTGCTGTATCTGAAACTAAACAGGACTATTCCCTTCGAATGACTCACATTTATACACTGGCAGTCAAAGACTAGCTCTTTTTTAGTAATGATCATTGATACACAAGTAAAAATAAGTCAGAGGAAGGGGATAACTACAAGCTTTCAGTATCAGTATTTTAAAACTCCTAGCTTTGCCGACCACCCCACACACTTTTTTCAGCCCATACATTCATAAACATATTCTTCTCCACACATGTTCTAACATAGGTCATCAAGTTCTCAATAGGATCTGTTAAATCTGTTGATTGTACTGCCCATGTCATGACCTGAATTTTCTCCTCCTTTACTCACTTTACAAGCTTTGTGGTACTGTGCTGTTGGACCATTCCTTCTTTATATAGAGGATGTAGATCTCTAACATATCAGTGCTGAACATCAATGTGTGAATTATGTACCTTCAAGCAATTATTTTAGTCTGCAAGTGCATTGACGTTTATGCCTGATTTTAAACAGTGTAGACCCCGTATCACCTGGCTACCAGCACCACTGAGTTAATTTACTCTTGAAACCCCTGGCCCTTTATTTGTGCCTGATAGTTGCAATGAGGCTTCAAAGCCCGGGGCATTCCTCCTGCGGGGCACACCAGAGCCTATAATCCCCGCCTGGCTCCTGCCAAAAGCCCCCGGATGACAGCACACCCAGCCCCCGCCGCCTCCTCATTAATGTAATTGTGACACTCTGCGCCCCATATCTAGTATAAGCCATCTTCAGGAACACAGTGCTGATCACCACTCTGGCCAAGCATAAACAGCAGCCTGGGCTAGAAACATGCTACAAAGACCTGGAGGTGGTTTTGGACCCATCTACCTGTAGCCAAGCTGTTTGATTACTTTGTCTGTTTTTGCATGCCATTTGCTCTTTCTCTTTGCTTCTCTTCTCCTACTCAATCACCCTTTTGGAAATTATGAATAATCAATGCCAGATGACGCCTCCTTCTCCTGTGTCGAAATATTGACACTAAGCCGAGAAACAGAAGCGACTCGGAGCCAAGCTCAGGCGATGAACTTTCTTCTAGGGTTGCAACATGTTTTTGAAGGCTCTGTGCGATCCGGGCGCTGGGATCCAGGCCGTGTGTTGCTGATGCGTGCGTGATGAATAGATCAATTTTCACAGGGCTGGTTTTTATGTTAGACGGAGCACCTGTGAAGCTGCGTATGGATCCAACTTTAAATGGACTCCTCCCTGATCCCTCATACAAATCATCTAACAAGGTCCTCCATCTGCTCCAGCAGTGGTGACCAGATGTTGAAGGATGTGTTACATCCCTGAAGAAAGTGCCTGCGTAATGATGTCCCATTTGGAACCGATGCGTCGTTTGACAGTTTATAGAAATAGTAGACGGCCCTCCAGCTTTGAAAAGGCCCCAGTAAACATATCCATAATGATCTGAACAGCACCCTGATGGCGTTATGGCTTGGTTTGTAGGAAACACAGAGATTATGACTAATCCACTGATCTCTAAATCGTTATGACAAAGAAAACAATGTGTGCAGAGGGGACTTCCTGTGTATAAAGAACTGGGATAGCGAGAGGGAGGGGATGGCGGGGATGAGTGGTGGGGATGGAACGAAGTTGTGTGTGCGTGAGTGCGCGCGTGTTCAAGCGAAGGGTTGATCTCTCACACGACTGAAATGAGACAGCCCTTTCCTAACAATCACAACTCAGGCTTGTCTGTGGGAGGTGTTGTAGTGGTTGGGTGGACATCCTAAACTGGCTTCAGTGAAAGACAGAAAGGGAGAAAGAGCAAGAGAGAGAGAGAGAGAGAGATAGACAAGCAGTTGTGTCTCCTCACTGCCGACACTCGCACCCTTCATTATTTCTGCATCTATTCTAAACAGCCATGGCTGGTAGGGCCCCGTATCACTCTGGCTGAACCCCAGGAATGTGTGGGTCAGTGTGGGCTGCAGCGGGCAGCCTGCCCTGATCCCCCCACCACCAGAGAGAGCAGCGCTGATTAATAGAGTCCGAGCGGAGGGCCGAGAGGGGAGGAGAGGGGGGCTGTGTGTCCACCTCAGCACTTTTCCAATCCTCCACACAACAGAGCTCAGCCTTGCTCCACTCACCCACTGATAAGCCTCCGACAAGAATTGAAATTGGCTTGCTGCGAGTGTTGAGCAACAGATAAAGTAACATCAACAGAATTTTATTTTAAGATTCTCTATTTTTGACAAATACAGTCAGAAACGAGACGCATTATTTGCCAAGTGCACTGATAAAATGATTTTAAAAGGAAAGGGAAAAGCAAAGAAAGGGGTTGTTGTACAAGACTGTCATCTTGTGGTCAGTCTGAGGACAGCAACTGCAAAATTCACTGAATCATAAAAGGCTAGATGCATTACCAGTGTGATTTTTTTTTCAACTTCAAAAATTCAAAATAAAATAGAAATCATACTACTAATGGTCATTAATGTTCTGTATTGTCGTCTTTTGGGTTCCGCCACTTTTTTCTGCGTTCCGGTACTTACTGACACTGATCCAACCCAGCGACAGTGGCCCGAGAATATGTCGGAAAATTTGAGTTCCTGCACTTATTTTTCCCACTTCAAACAATGAATAAACCTAATATTGAATGTACCAGTGTAAGATGGTATGACGTTTTAAAATTGACTACAGTTAATGTTAATTATGGTTGCTTAACCTATTGTAACCTAAGGGCTATCTCATATTTTAAAGACATAGAGCTTTCATGGTGATTATATTTTCAAGATTTCACAGGGTGGGAAATTGTTTACACATCAGCTAACATTGATTTTGCACAATACTGGTATATCTTTCAAAGAGACATTTATACAAACTATAGCTCAGGTAAGTATCTAAAGCTATTTTTATTTGAGTAGTAGCTTTTAAACGTACAATGTACTTGTATGTTATCTTTTTTATTGACAGTGTATAGACACTGCTGATTCTTTCCTTTTAAAACTCTGGGATACATTTTATATAGACTATAACAACGTTTGACTACCTGCTTTACTTCTTCATTCCAGGTGTGCCCAATCCTGAGCCACCATACAGAGCTTAATACCAAGCCTAAACTGGCTCAGCAGTTCAAGATAATGAATGCATTCATGGGGATCTGAATTAGTAGTGCTGAATCTTACATATCCATGTGTAATATATGTCTAGGACCAGGACTCAGCACCCTCCATTTAATCTCTATTCAAGTCTTTACAGACTATGAGATATTATAGGTTATATTTATTTGATTCTTACAAATGCTATAGCTAATGTGGATTCTGCTTGCTTTCGTCTCTGATATATGCAGTACAGACGGCAGCTAATGTGGTTTCTGCATCTTTTTGCCAGGAAAAGACAAAGGTTCACGCAAAGAAGAGCGGAAGAATCGAAACAATCGTAAAGATAAGGCAACCGGCGAGAGCCGCCGAGAGCGGAAGAGGGAACGGGAACGGGAACGGGAGAGAGAGATGGGAGACAGAGAAGAGTCGGGAAACAGAAACAAAACAGAACAGCGCCGAAGACGGGCCCAGAGCAGAGACCCTGGAGCAGTATAGAGAGGAGCTGCACAGAGATCCACTCCAATTACTCACACCCTTGTTCCTCTCATCCCTCGGCCCCTTACCCCTCACCTTCAGGGGTGCTGCTGCTACCTGTATAATTTAAAAGTATACTGTATATGCACAAGTGAGAGAAAGAGAGAGGAGGCACTGCTCATTCAAGTGACCATGAACGGCGTGGCTAAAAGAAACTTACCCTTTCCCCCTCTCCCTCGCTGCCTTCACAGGGCACCTATAGCTCTTCCTATAGCCACACAGAGGCCCTGGCTCAGGTGAGGAATGGTACTGACTCTACCGGACTGGAGCACAATCCCCATAACAGGCAGGTGGTCTCGTGACACGTTCAATCAAAACACATGCTGCCCAGGTACAGCATTGCTTCGTGGTTTGAATGTAGGTTTGTGTGACATTATGTAGAGTTGCTGTTGTATAAACGTCTATATATTTTTTTGCCGAGTAAATTAAAAGATGAGTATCTTTCTGGCATTGTGGACATCGCCTGCCAATAAGGCTTTGACTGCATGACGGACTGGTAAAAGTGGACCAGACAAGAGGGCAGGCTGTCATTACACTTGTCATTATACTGGATGAGGAGGTAATGGTTCTCCCTGCAACGTTTAATTCGTCTTTGTTCAGTGTCCTCAGAACAAAGCCTGTCTAGAATAAAAGAATCTGAGATTTCAGTTAAGCCATCTGACCAGAAATCACAAGCACCTGTATGTTCAATAAACAATGCTGTTTGTATGTCTTTTCAGTTTTTTGGGGCTTCACCTACAATCGTGCTGAAACACATTTTACCAAACACAAACAAAACAAAACAAAAAAAGTACACTGTATGATCCCTTGAACAGCTGCAAACCCAACTGAGAGAGACATACGTTTACAGTTTTTTTTTATATGTGTATTTGTATGTATTTGTGCAGAATGGTATATATAAGGGCTGGGAATTTAACACTTTAATTAGATTAATTAATCACAGAAAAAAATAACGCGTTGATATTTTTAAAGCAAGTAATGCTTTAAGCCCTGCCACTGGTCGGCATTAAAAAAATACGTCATATTTCCAAATATATGCTGGTGAGCAGCCAGAGTGCAGTTCAGTTCACAGCACGCGAGTAAGCTTGTGATATTTGGAAGAAAAAAAGCCAAATTTGCGAAAAAGTTGTCCCGTGTCTTTTTTATGCCTGAGTGTTTTTTTTTTTGCCGATTCTGACACTGAGGGGGAATGTTTGTCTTTTGGAAACGACACTCGCGTCTCCCGGTTCGGAGCGCAGCTGCGCCGTAGCATTAGTAGCTTTAGCATAACCTCTCTCCAGACCTCCATGGGGGCGGAGTCTCAGCACTGTGGCCGTATTGTGTGTGAGAAAGCCGGGAGAGGTAGGAGAGGCAGCAGGGGGTGTGAATAGGAGTGAAAATAGCGATGATAATGGTGGCTCCGTTTAATTGAGTGTATCAAAATTACAACCGTCATAAACTGGAACCTAATTCATAGGTTTAGTTCAGTCAGTGATAAAAATGTTATGACCGTTTTAGCCTATAGTTATTGTATTCAATAATAAATGCTAAAAAAACTGCTTCTTGTAACGTCCGTAAAATATTTGTATTAGTATTAGTAGAACTACGGTAAAATTGTAGAGTTTCTGTCTTCTTGAGCATTGACGTCTGCATAGAGTAACAGAATGTCTGAGTTATACATTACTGTGCCGACTGATATGAAACAATGAGCATATGAAACAATGGCTATGAATGAAGAGAATTAAAAAAATAAGCTCTGATACAAACAAACAAATTATTAGTAATTTATTTTTCAGATACACGAGCAGAATTAAAATATACTGGGGGTGTTCTGATCATGACTTCAGAGAGAAACAACACCCATTAACACAGGCAGAATTTGTTCTCAAGATACTGGAAATATAGCCAACCCTTAGGATTGGAATTACAACACCCCTTAGAGCAACTTCACAGTCAATTAAAAAACAAAACAAAAAGAAACACTGCTGCACATCTATACAGTAAAACATGCCTTCATTCCAGGGGTGGTTTTAAGAGCACTTGCTTTTTTCATTTAGTATTTTTTGCTTGAGCTGAATACTTGAAAACTTTGACTTAAAATAACACAAAACATCAAATAGCAGTGAAATGATACTGCATGTCAGCATATACAGTTAACATGTACAAAAAATAAATAAGAACTTCTGAAAAAGCAGACTCCGTTAAGACAAAAAAGAAAAAAATAGAGCATTCTGTGAATAGATGGGAGTTAAAAGGTTACAGGGAGTCCACAGTTTTGAAGTCCACTTGGAAATGCTAAAGTTCTCCCTTTTTAAAACAGAACCTCGTGTGCAAATGTCTCCCAGTCCTTTTAAGTAGGGCAAAGTACTGCAAAGGAGAACACAGATTACAATGTTAGCAGTCAGTTAGCTATCAGTTTGAATTACACAGAGTTATTTAATTCAAATATTTCACCCCAAGAACAGCGTTCCTTTCTTTACAGAACTGATTCAGGGAGGCAGCTAAAAAGGAGGTCTGAGAATGAACAGGAAGTGGCAAACTGTTAAAGGAATTTCACTGGAGATGCTTATTTACCCAATTTTCCTTTTAACCCAAATGAAGTTCATTAGTAAGAACATGCCTGGTATCTGAAGTTGTTGTGGTTATATGATAGTAGACATTGGGCGCTGCGTTCCAGAATCCTTAAAAGTCACAGATTTATTTGTTTTCTTAAAAATTATGATACAAATAAAGGAAGAGCACCTTCAAGTGGAGGATGGCCTAGTTCAAGCTACCCAGGAAGATTTTAGCAGATTTTAAATTGTAATCACTGCAACACACCCAGAGATTTCTGACAATATGGAGGAACCTTTATCAGTATATGTTTCGCTTATATATGTATTAAATGAAGTACAAAATTTGGAACACAGAGAATATCTGTGTTCCAAATTTTGTACTTGATTTAATTTACAGTTAAAACAAATTGGGATATGAAATGCAGATTTGTTGGTCCTGTATAGTAACTATGATTTGCTACAATGGGAATATTAAATCTGATGGCCAAAATAGATCAGCAGTACTGTTTCCCCAGTAGCTACTCATTTTCTATTACTACTAACAGGTAGAAGTAGTAAAGATAAGGGTTATTTTCTCCACTGCCCTATAGATCTAGTGCAAAACCAATGAAACTTTAGACACCTTGCCTGTTTGGGTTAAGTGGAAAACCTCATATATCTGGTTCTTCAATAAACCATTCCTTTATATTGAACTACTAGGAAAAACTATTGTGGTACAAGCAAGCAATATCCTTTTCTAGAGTTCACCTACACATATACAGCACTGATGACACCTGTGTGGGAAAAGGTGAGGGCATCATAAAAAGGCAGGTGCTACAGGTGAACAGATGACAGTGGGGACAGAAGTGCACAACTGTTAGCAGGTTAGACAGAAGGTGAGAGAGGCTGTGGCCCTGCCTTGGTGGCACCAGGTGGACACAACACAGGAGCAGCCATGAATGCACTAGTGTGAAGTACCAGCAGAGGGCACTTTGCTTATGAAATTCTGGACCAGAATACTTCTCTTACAAACCTCAATCCATCTCATCAGACAAGAGCTAGCAGTGACAATCCAGACAAGAGAGGAAAGAGAATGGAGGAAAAAAAAGAAATGATAGCAAAGTGATGGAATAACACCTTAGTAAACACTTTGATGTTACACGATGTCTGGAGTCAAGACATGTGTCCTTAATGTTCACCAGTTCTTTAGAAATGTTTAAACATGACGTTTGCTACTAGAGCAATTCTAAAGCAGTATGTTGATTAATACCTTTAAGGATGTAGTCAGTGAGAAGACTGGGAACCTTGTCACTGTCATCCCTCATGGCCTGAAGAACTGTGAATAAAAGAATGAAATGAGAAGCAAATTCACTAACCGCTGCATTGAACTGCAAATGCAATACGCACTTTTTGTGAGCACTTGTAGGTCCTCAACTGATGGGGGCCCTCCTTTCTTCTCATAAGGAATGACTGTAGTGAGATACTGTGAAAAAGTGGAAAAGACACCAGTAAATAGAAAAAGAAAATGTAGCAATTGTTTTGATGTGGGTAAATATGACAAATATTCTTTTGAAAAGTCTTTGTTTGCCTCATAAGTTGGATGAAATCTGAGGAAGTTTAAAATAATGTTGAGTGTTTCCCAAAAGCGAATTAAATGTTTGTTTTTATACATCATTAAAAGACACATAAAGAACCGTCCATTTTCTTTATGACAGACTCCACAGAAGCTTTTTGGGTACCCTTCATATTTAAGAGAGGAATTAGGTGAATTAAAAGGAAAGATGTAGCCACCTGTTTCTCCCCACCACCGTGCCCAAAGGTTTGGCGGAAGCCATTCTGAATGGCAGAAGATATGCTCCCCATACTGAAGCGCTGAAAAGAGCAGAACATGTACAGAAGAACAGGGACAGTGAGAGAAGGAGGGACGAAAAATTCTCTATCATACAAAGCAAAGAATGCCCAAAAGGTGAAGGAGGAACCCCTGGGAGAAAATGCATTCAGACGTTTTGTTTTTATGTTAATATACTTCCAGCACTTATGCCCTTCACAGCATTTAGCAGTCGTTTTTATCTGAAGCAACTTGGGGTTATGGGTCTTGAACACATGACCTCTTGGTCCAGAGTTCAGGAAAAACATGTGTCATGTATAGTACACATGTTCACCCACATGTGTGTGTGCTATGTACATAGGTCAGGCATGTGTTTTGTATGTGAGAGAACAGGACTTTTTCCCCTTTTGTTGTGAAAAGCCATAGGAAAGAGCTAAAGAAGTGAAAACCCAAAGCAGTACACATGGTGGCATCTTATCTCATATACAATATGTGTATTCAATATATTGCCCAGCCCTACCTGCCAGTACAAGTGGTGCAGTAAGTAGTTCATGAGACCTAATCATCCCTAAACAAGATTTCACTAAATGCTCTCAGACTAAAGATAAGGAAGCTAAGAAAGAAACCAGAACTTTTTAGAAATATTTCAGCCAGTCATGCTGGAAGTAAGCATTTTTGCATCCATGATCTCAAGATTAACACACACCCAGTCTGGAGCAGGGGACACAGTGGTATTGGGCTGTGCTGGACAATTATACCTAAGTGAAGGGTAAAGTATAAGGAGATATACTGGGAGATATTAGAGGGGAATTTAATCACATCAGCCAAGAAACTAATAACCCAAACAGATGAACGTGCTTGCATGGCGCAACCTCCTGACCTGAAACATGGATTTTTTTTTTTCAACATTGTCAAAACTGCATGTAAAAAACTGAAGAGGACGTAAATCAACAATCAATAACCAAAATGTCTAAATACCATCCTTAATGCATGACATGGACAAATACCATTGATTGTGTCGCTGACTGATTAAAAGCTCATGTGTATATTTCAATCCTTTACAATATTATATAGGCTGGTATTTTGGTACAATTAGCAAACACTATATTGTGCATCCCTATTCACATCCTTTATTCTCACTTTTGCGAGGCAGCTGAATCAGCATTTAAGTCGTCAATTTTATTGTCACATTTAATTTAATCATCAGCAGTTTATACCTACTGGCTGGTGTTACTCACACTTGTTGGTAATCTCTCTGCTCCACTGTGTTGGGATCCAACTCCATTCTTTACTTTCCTCTTCTTTTTGAGGAGTTCTCTGTGTTCTTTCTGTCGGTTTTGTACATCTATCAGCACAGAAATAAAACTGTTCTTCACTTCCTTCTCAAAGTCCAGCTCATCTCTCAGAGCCAGGTGCTGGACAAGCTCCTCAGAGTAGCGGCGGACAGCAGTCTCCACCTCCTCCAGTAACTTGTTCAGCTCTGCAACACCGAGGTTCTTCACTCCTGCAGAAATGCATTCTGTTAGAGAGTCCTCAAATACAGACATATAGGAGGAGACTGACAGGCAGCCACTTACTCTCCTCATAGTTGTGGCTGGAGTTCCTGGATCTTTGTGCTAGATTAGAATGAGAGTTATGTTCCAAGGCCATGTCTGGAGTGTCCTGCATCATCTCCTCTATCTCTTCAATCACCTTCAAGACAACATATGATGCAATAAAAAAAGGGGTATATGAACAAGCACAGTTCCGCTATTTGTACAAGAGATGTCTACAGCTTCCTGCACCATGGATTTACACTTTCTCCACAATTTGTCTTGAAGTTGGAAATATGACTGGTGGATCTTAATATGAAAGTAGTGGAACAGATACAATAAATACAAAAACTCAAGATTAATTAACATTTGGAAAAAATCTCCAAAATTAAAGGGAAACTTGTGAAATGGTACCTGCTCTGCGGTCAAGAGGGGCTCCTCATTGATGCAGGACACAATGATGGAATGCATGTCCATCTGTTCCCTCAGCTCCTCATCATCAGACACATCCAAATTGACATTATTCACTCTCTGTAGCCACAAAAGACAGAAAAAACTTCAGTCCAGTCAGAAATTGGGGACCGAGATGATCACAAAGTATATGACTCACCGGCATGTCCTCAATATTTAGGGTTGGGAGGTGGAGTGAGCGAGCACGAGACTGATTCCAGTCCACTGGCATGACATTGCCAAAATTGTCGATAAGTGCATTCCAGATCCTAGGACAGAGCAAGGATAGCCATTACCAAAAAAAGTTCACATCTATGATTGGCTCATTTATAACTGGAATTATGAGGGCAGCCCTGATAAGTAACATTCCATGAGCACACAATTCATGCAAGTCAAAAGCAATTATATCATTGCAGCACCACTGCTTGTTTCACTGAAATGAGGGATAAAAAAGAGACAGATTCAGATTTAGGGATGTCAGCATCATCGGAATTGATACACCCCACACTTATTCTTCACAAAACAAAACTGACACTTTCTACACTATATGGACAAAAGTATTGGGATGTCTGACCATTACACCATGACACTGCATTAAAATATATTAATATGGACTTGGTCCCCCTTTGCTGCTATAACAGCCTCCACTCTTATTGGAAGGCTTTCCACAAGATTTTGGAGTTTTGTGCCTATTCTTCTGCATAGAATTTATGAGATCGGGCACTGATCACTAGGAAACCAAACCCCTTATTTTTATCCCTTAATATAACCTTAATTTTTACCTTATCTTCCCAGAAAGTAAGGAAAATTAAGTGGAAAAGTGCACAGATAAGTCTGATTAAGGGGTAAAACTACTGAATTTTTAAATTTGCCCCTTAAATAACTGAGCCTTCTGAAGAAAATGCCATATGTTTAGGATTAAGGGGTTTCACACTCACACCTTAAATCATATTTAAGGTAAAATTAAGGGAAAGGTTTACAAATTAATGGCCACTTAATTCAAATTAAGGTGTTTGGCATATTTTCAGAGGTAAATTAAGGTAGAGTTAAGCATATTTCAAGTACATTGTGTTTCAAAGTGGATGTTGGACAAGAAACCCTGACTCGTAATCTTCATTCACTATGAAACCCAATGTAGTTAAAATATTCTTAACTCTACCTTAATTAATACACCAAACACCTTAATTTGAATTAAGTGCCCATTAAGTTGTAAACTGTTCCCTTAATTTTACCTTAAAAGTAGATTTAAGATATGAGTGTGAAACCCCTTCATCCTAAATATATGGCATTTTCTTCAGA
Source organism: Ladigesia roloffi (assembly GCA_037577295.1). Classification (NCBI taxonomy): domain Eukaryota; kingdom Metazoa; phylum Chordata; class Actinopteri; order Characiformes; family Alestidae; genus Ladigesia; species Ladigesia roloffi. The sequence continues at coordinate 13,935,018 of JBBKCR010000006.1, read as the reverse complement.
AGGCTCAGTTATTTAAGGGGCAAATTTTAAAAATAAGGGAAATTTCAGTAGTTTTACCCCTTAATCAGCTATAATCTGTGCACTTTTCCAATTAATTTTCCTTACTTTACTGGAAATTAAGGTAAAAATTAAGGGGTTTGGTTTCGTAGTGATTCCAATTCATCCCAAAGGTGTTGGATGGATTTGAGGTCAGGGCTCAGTAGGGGCCAGTCAAGTTTTTCCGCATTTATCCAGCCATGTCTTTATGGACCTTGTTTTGGGACTGGAATAGAAAAAGGGTTGCCAGTGATTGCCCTTCATTGGAAATAAGGGTCCACCTGAATTCAATACGTTCGTACATATAGTGCATTTCCTCACTCCGCAGTCAGTTCCACCAGTAAGGGAAACAACTTCCACTCTCCGGAGTGGCCCAAGTCACGTGACACCACTCTCACAGGGAGACTGGCTGTGACGCAATAATGCTGCCCTTCATTCTCTGTAATATATCTAACACGAGATAAACAATACCACCACCCTTCATGTCCAGCCTGGTGTTATATGGGACAATGCACAAGCGAACCCAGTGCAAAGACAATGAGATATTAGGGTGTGCATCTGAATGGCGTTTTACATCGAGTAGCACAAATGAATAAAGCTGTGAAATCGATCAGCACGAGGGAACATGATCTCTCGAGCCCGGCATCATGTGACACATAACGTTCCTACTCTTTCCTACTTACTCGTCATGTTTTAAGACGGTGTCTTCTGAAATAGGCTTCACAGGCGCAGCTACTTCCATCTGAGTATCGAGATGCTGAAAGCACGCGTTTAACTTCTCATCGAAATCGTTTTCCAGCTCCTCCGTGGTTCTTTCAAGGCGGGTTTCGCCAGAGAGGCCACTATCAGCGTCCAAGCATGTCTGCAAAAGCTCCGCCACCTCCTCCGCACTCACGTTTACAGGAGCAGGTCGTTTCTGTTGAGCAGCGAAACACTCCAGCGCGCTGAAAGCCTGGAGGTCTTCATCGGACTGCGCTTCAGTCGCCGCCATGGCTGCAGCAGGGAGGGAGGGAGGACCATTCAGGCTTCCAGTGCCCCATTCAGACAGTGCAGGAATTCTTCATGACAACAGCACAGCATCACACACATTCTTCCCCCCACCCACTAGCTCCTCCTTCTTATTCATACAGATCCTGTGTAGTGGCTGTGGTCATGTGTTAATCTAAATCCATGACCCAGTTTTAATTGCTTTATTGCAAGGCTACTGTACATTTAAGCATTCAGTGAGAGGGTAACTGGTGTAAGGCCCAGTCAGTGGGTTGATATAATTAAACCTGACCTTTACTGGTTTAATTCTGATTTGCAGCATTTACTGATGTTCCCAGCAGGCATTTTGTGTTGTGAAGATGTGAAGAGTGTTGGTTTTCAAAATATTTTTTTAGCTTCACTTCTATTCCAATGCAATTTTACTAGTTTGCTTCAATGTCATGTTTCCATAATGCATCAGTGTCATTTTTATATATTGCTCAAGCCCAACAGTGTTTTTTTATATGTATTTAAATTATTTTCACAGTAAATAGCATTTCTGGATAAGCATACCCATTTTTGTATGTCCTAAAATCCATAAACATATCAAGCAAATAAAAAAACCCTCAATAGTGACTTCACACTCTTTTAATGAACTTTGCAAAACAGCTGAATTTAAGCAAATTATATAAATTGAGTCAATATAAATAGTGCATAAAAACTCTAATCCAGGAAAAATGCTGAAACTGTAAAACAAGTGAAAATATATATAAACCCTTTTGAGTTTGTCCTCACTAGAGACAGGTCCTCTGATCAACAGAGGGCATCCCATGTAAATGCCACAAATTGGAATTAAACCAGGAATGGGCATTACTACCATAAACTTTTTGGGGTTTCCAATTAGATTCAATAACCACAAAAACCTTGGCCTCAAACTTGCTGAGTTTTGCTGGTCTGATGTTAGAGCCAAGAAAGGAGATCTTAGATCTTTGTGGAAATTATGGGAACCAGAAGAGGTATAGCTCCTTTACCTATATAACTCCTGCATGATGGTAGTGAGCTCCATCACCACCTGGGCTAGCTGAAAGGCTTGCTCAAAAAGATGCAGAAGGACTAGAGGTCGACCGATATTGTATTTTACTGATACCGATAGCTTGTTTGAATATAAATGGCTCCAGCCAACCAACCATGAGTGAAAGAGGTATTTGTGTTATCATTCATATTCTCTGAAAAGTAAATAAATTATGCCAGGGTATGTAAACTTATGAGAACAACTGTAATATGATATGATATAAAGTAGTATAATATAATCCAATAACATTATGGCCCCATTTAATATTTTTGGTGCTTTTGCAAAGGAACAGGGGTCAACATCTGACCAGTCTTGTCCATCCTTCAACCACTTTTACTATTAACCCACTGCATACCAGGAAGACGTATCATTTTGGAAATACTCTGATCCAGTTATCTCGCCTTTACAATATGAAAACTTGTCAACATTTCTCTAATATTATTTGATTCCTCCTGCTTTTTGTTTCAACACATCAGTTTCAAATAATGTCCCCACTCCTATATTTGTATATAGGCAGTAGGCTGAGTGTGTCTGTATTTGATGAGCAGTAATTGCGTTTGGTTGTATGTGAGTGGCAGTAGGTTATATTTGGTTTCATCTGAGTGGCATGCGGTTGTGTTTGTGTATATGAGAGGCAGTAGGTTGGGTTTGTGTGTATCTGAGTGGCAACAGTTTGTGTTTAGGTGTATCTAAATGGCAGTATGTTGTGTAGGTTTGTGTGTGTGTGGGTGGCAGTATGCTGTGTTTGGGTGTATTTGAGTGGCAGTAGGTTGTTAGATTTTGTATAAATGAGTGGCAGTAAGTTGTGTTTGGGTGTACCTGAGTGGAGTGGTAGAAGAAGAAGAGTGCAGGAAGAGGCGAACCCTCAGCCGGAACAGTGTCTGGAGGAGGAGATTGAAGATGGAAGCCGCCGTGTTTATTCTCTCGCTGGTCGACTGTTGTGCGTTAATTTTTTTGTCGGTGTACTTTGTATCCTTACCTCTGACGTAAAGGGACTGAAATCTGAAACAAAATATTTCATCTTCTTTCCTAGCACTTTGTGTTTTTAGGAATTAGCCCACCGTTTTAGCAGTTAGCTTTTCCTCTTTAGCACGCTTAGCTCCCCCACATTCACATTAAGGCTAATTCTAGACTAAACAGATTTACAATGCTCTATAGCCACTGTTAGTGTCGTGTGTCGTTTAGTCAAAGTATCATAAAAACAGAGGAGTATATGTATTTATTTAAATAACTGCTATTAACACTGCTTTAGTCGAAATGTTCTGCATGCCATGATGTCCTACATGTATGTCCTCATACTCAATAGAACAATTTATTTAAATGTAATATCCCTTACCCATCTATTGTGTTAATTAATACGTCATTTTCTAGTTTAATTTGTGTGCTACAGGAAATATTTTCAAACCACACTGCTGATCAAGACACTGAATGGATTTGCATGCCTGTTAAAAAGTAGACTGGCAGTCAAGAACCTGTTTGGCTGGTCCTGTTGGACTTTGTTGTTGCTTTTGTTTTAATGATACCTGCTCTGTTTTGTTATACCTTCTGTTTTTCCCTCTCTCCACACTTTTGAAGTTACGTTTATTAACTCCTCATACAGATAATCACTCTGTCTGATCTTGAATGTGATTACATTAATGCCCGGGCTTGCTGTTCGAAGTTAAACAAAGTAAGTAAAATATTTTTTTCTGTTTGAGAAATTCTCCTAATTGCATGTATGTCAATTTAGTCATGAGGGAACTCGTGTGCATGTGCAGACTTAACTGACAGCAGTAGGCTACTCTTTATTTTAAATCACTGGATTTCAATTTCATTTTTTGTGGTTTTGTTTCTGAACCTGATTCGATATTAAGAAACAGAGAAATGTAAAAGACATTGATACATGGAAATGTAAAAGGCTTTTGAATGAAAAGTGCATGGAATATTAAAGACTGAGGTTGAGAAACATGCCATGAGAAGAGTATGACTCACTTCCCCTTCCCAAAGGTTCGATCTGTGATGGCAGACGTTCAAAGGTTGCCATTTCCTATACTTAGGTGGCTGGGTGGCCTAGTGGTTAGGGAGTTGCCCCTGCCATCAGAAGGTTGTAGTTATGATTCCCAGGACTGCTATTGGCACCACAGTGGTACCCTTGAGCAATGTACCACACTACACACACTGCTCCCCGGGTGCTGTGTTCCTGGCTACTCACTGCTTAACTTGGTGAATAGGTTAAATGCAGAAAAAGAATTTCATATCATTCACCCTGTGCTGTGCTGTTATAATTAGATTCTTCATTATGTCTGTAAAGTATCTAAAAACTAAGACCATTAATTTTTCTTTGTCTGTAGTGGGTCATCCCTGAACTAATTGGCCAGGCATTGGCCACAGTGTTGATGCTTGTCTCCATGCACTGGTTCATTTTCCTCCTCAATATACCGGTGGCATCGTGGAATTTTTACAGGTGAGTCCAGACACAGATTTTTACCCACATGCATGTCTGGGACACATCTTTTAAAATCTCACAGAAGCACTGTATTTATAAACTGCACTCTTTTTTTTATAAGATATGTGAAGGTTCCTATGGGTAACATGGGAGTTTTTGACCCTACGGAGATCCACAATCGGGGTCAGTTGAAGTCCCATATGAAGGAGGCCATGATCAAACTGGGCTTTCACCTACTCTGCTTTTTCATCTACTTGTACAGGTAAAACAAACAAATAAAAAAGATTGAACTTGTCTGATATTTATAGGTGCATACAAATTCACCATGCAAGAGTTAAGTACATTCTCTGAGTATTCAGTTTGCAGAATATATATTAAACAAAGAGTGCTAGTTTATTTTTCGTATTAAAAGTTAAACAGCAACTGGCCTGTAATAGGATCATGTTTTGCCTGTTTAGGGTTTCTGCCGGGAGTCTTTCCTGTTTAACCTCTCTGTCCATTTAGCCCCTTGCCCGGTTTGAACCATGCTCATTCACCCTCTCACTGGTTTCACTTTCAGCATGATCCTGGCGCTAATCAATGATTGATGCCCTCAGACGCAAGATCCTAAACTGACACATCATAAACTGTCTGCTCTGTGCTGTGATGGAATACAGTCATCGGTCACAGTGAGAGCCACATCAAGAAAACACTCCATCAGACTTCTCATCCCCAGCATAAAGTGTTCCCCTACTGACATGACCGAAGCTTTGCAACCTGAAAGCTGCCCTGGATCAACTTGAGAGACAGGTGTTCCTTTGTAGCTCTTAATGTGTGTCGTTGCAATGAAACACAGCTCTATATTGTTGCTTTGTTTAGCTATTCGATCTGGTGACTAAAGCTGCGGCTCGCATCGTTCACTGCTTCTCAGGGCTGAAGCAACATGACAATCGCACTGACTCATCAGGGTGACTGATTGGCTTAGAGCTAGTGAGTGTGTCATCTTGGCAAGCTTGTCTTAAATATGCTGTCATTGTAAACATGTCCGTTTGTCCAAAATTTACTTTTTTATGTTAGTTGCTGGATTACTCTTTTTATACTATGTTTTATTGTTGGCGAGTTCATAGGGATATGTGATTTTAAAATGGAATGTCATGGGTTGCGTAGGATATATAATTGAAAAAACAAAGCACATTCTAAATGTACAGGCATGCCAGTCAGTCACGTGGAGTTTTCTTAAAAATCCAAAATTAATGTCCGTCATGATTTCAGCATTGCCGTTACTATGTTTTGGTAAATTTGATCACATTTGACATGGTTACCTCTGTGCCTTTTCAGTTTTCATTTTAACAAATGTACCCATTCATCTGTAGAACTAATGTGTTCATCTGTGAGCCATTTTCTCATCCTGGTGTATAAGTGGCATGTCAAACAGTGCAGTTAGAATGAAAAACTCTATCCTCAGGGGTAATAAACTTGGGAACTGCTGGCTTATAAGAAATTATTTGATCACTGTCTCTTTATAGCAATGCACCCTGATATGTGCAAGACGAACAAAACTGTTTATTGGTAGTTTTGGCCATTTGCAGGTAATAAGCTTTCTATCTGAATAAGAGAGAACCCCTACCATAACAGTAACATGCCTGATTAGTCAAGACTAGTTTTGAATAATGTATTGGTGCAGTTTTTTTTTATTTATCTCTGCTTGATAGTTCACTGTTTTGCAAGTCCTATCCATGGTGCTATGTTTCAAGTAACCAAACCACAATATTGATCAAAACCAATTTAAGATAATATGGCCATCACAGAAATTAGGAATAGCTCTACTTCTGAGAGAACACATTTTTATACACCATCAACACGTTTTACAATGTATCTAAACAGTAACTGGATGATAGTGCCATAATTGAACTGTGCAGGCATGTTATTCTGTTTAATGCTTTCAAAAACATTTCAAACCAAGGTATTTATTACAGATAGGCCATTCCAAGCCTGTATTTATCTTTTGCCAGCTTCCTTAAGTGTGCATTGGAAAACAGCTTTATACAGTTCATGATCCCACCAGTGGAAAAATGCTCAGAGGCTACAGTAAGATGATTGGCCACATACTTGAATGTTTCCATTTCTTTGCTTTACAGTACATTACAGCATTCTGGATGTTTGTCGTTTTTTTCAGTAGGGTTTAGAGCCACTACGTACAGAAATATTTGGTAACTGTGAACAGATGTGCAACCTTGTTATGACTATGAAATGAACAGTTTGCCTGAAAAAAAAAAACACCAAATACATCAGCCTTACTTTGGCCTTGTTGGTCTTATCAGTCATGTCATGGGAACGAGGGGGGCTATGTTTTTGCTCTAGTAAATGCCCAACCTCTGATTCCCCAGATTTGTTGAGGGTCCAAGTGAGGTTTACTTTGCATGTTTAAAGGACCATCAATCCATACTACAGTATTTTACATGTAATGGTACAACTAACAATATTGTGTTTATCTGCAAATTCTACAAAATCAAAATCTTTTAACACTATATTAAATTAAATGTGAAAACCTCTAAGTTCAATCTTTACATGTATTCATTTGTACATCTACCACAGAATTTTGGGTTGATCAACATTAGCTTCATGATTAATGGTTATTTCAAGGAGTAACACACAAGCGTAACTCGTGGATCATTGCCAGAAACTTTGGAGATGGTGTGTGATGATATTCAAAAATAAAGGTCTTCCCAAGCTTGCTTCCATGTGCTCCCCAGATTACTCTCTGCTCAGGTTGATTCTACTGCCCTTGGCAGAATAAGACATGACATCTCATCATGCTATTTTAAAACCCTGAATGCTTTATTGAAAATATGCATACGTAAGACTTCTCCTACACATTACATAACAGTACAATCACTTAGAATATTAACACAGTTAAATGCAAAACAGATCCTTCAGAACCTGATGCCAAACCAAGTGTTTGCCTGGTAACCCCACCCTGGGCCCCTGTAGATAATGAGCAGGCTTGCAGCCATGCCGTCACGTCACAGGAAAGCAAAACCAAGCCCTCAAATAAAATACTTAGTCACCAAAGGAAAAACAAAGGTCATTTGCATAAGCAGAACATTTAACATAACACAGGTGAACAGTGTTTTAACGGATACTAAGGTGTGTCTGTGTGTGCACGTCACTCCTCAGTGACGGAACAGGTTTGGCTGGTGAGTGTAGGGATAACCTGTACAGAGGAGCCGCTTACCTGATGCAGGTGGAGAAAAAACAACAGTGTTTGGGGGGGGAGGAAAGGGACGTTCAGGCTAAGTGATGTTCTTGACCAGTCTTATAATACATGCCATAAAATACACACAGAGCACATATTACAAAGCAAAATTATAATAGGCAAAGTTTCCTATGCCTAATGGCCAGACTGTAACACTCTGAATACCTCATTATTAGCACACAACACCTGTGTGTAGAAATGAGTAAAACAATGAGCAAGTATAAGAACTTCACATAGAAAACAAAAAGTAGTTAAGAGGCCACTTTCCAAGAAATTTTTTATATGATAATTCAGGGAACAATAATAAGTCAAACAAATGATCGATACAACTTCAGACATTAACAAGAATGAATTAATCCCCCAGAGGGGAGAAAAATCTGACCTTTGTGATGAATAATCAAATCAAATAGCTAAAAAGCATAAAAAACACAGAAAATTAAAGACTCAATAACAAAACATGATCAAAAATAAATCAGCAGACTGACAAAGAGATTAGCACATAGGGTAGTAAATACAAACAGGAAACTCAATGGTAAAAGGAACATGATTAGAGGGCCTAATTATTAACTAACTTGCTTACTTTACCTGTAAACTGTATGAATCTTGTTCATCACCAACCCAACAGCACTGAGCAATCCACTGTAAGTCCTATTTTACATGATGGCTGATCTTTACTGAAGCTTCTCAAACAGCCAATTAACTTCAAGGAAAAATCTTTTTGCACTTACTACAAAAACACAATCCAGATATGACCAACATCTATTAGCCATTTACAAAGGAAAAGTACTCACTGCATTCTTGCATTAAGGTCTATATTTACATGTGCTCAAAACCTTACAAGTATCAAAAAAGGTCTTATATGCTGTCAGCAAGAATGATACAGAACAAGAAGCATGCTCGTAAGTGAGGGTCCAAATCTGAAGTCTCATTGTTGGGTCAGTAACCTTCTGACTGATGAATCTTCAAGCAAGCTCAAATTGTGAAACATTACACTTCCTACCTTAACGTGGGCCATGGCAAGCAATGATGTAACAAGAAACATTACTCATCCCCCTCAGTGTCCAATTCCTATATACTTACCATCAAACTCTGATTCTTTAGAAAACTAAGTACCACAATCATTGATGGAGGAAAAAAGGACCTCAGGATAATTTTAAGATTTTCCTTGTAAACCAAAATGGATTAGATTCCACTGTTAAAAATGCCTGTAAATTCAGTCAATTAAAATTGTTTTTGTAGTTCGAAACATGGAAGAAAAACAATATTGTTACATTCTGCTGGCATTCATCTCAGGCATACATTCACCCAAGTGGCTGAAAAAAAGAAAATGTTCATGCGCAAAATGATATGATGGCCAGCCTTCGGGACCCCTCTTGATATCTCCTCACAAATGCCCTCATAGCCATCACACTAAGATGGGCTTTTTGAACATCATACCAGTGGAACTGATTAAAATAATAAGTAGTTAAAAAAAAAAAAAAAAACACTTCACTGAGTGAATATTGTAAAGAACAAAGCACACCACCACTACAACTCAAGCCAGAGGTCTTGACCGATTCACAACAATAAATAATAGCAGTAATAAATAATTATTTAATTTGGTGTGGTTTGTGAAGCTGCAGCTCATTGAAGGGCTGCAGTGTGGAGGAGAGGAGGCAGACGTCAGTCTGAGGTCACCAAGTCTCCTCAGTGAGGCCGTGTGTTTCGACCAAAACAGGGACGCCACGCAGGTCTGAGGTTGCAGGGCAAAGGCCAGTAGCTGGGCAAGTTTCATTCAAGTGGTCCAGCACTTCTGTGTTAGCTTAGCCTCTCCACTGCTACAGGGGGCAAACCTCCAGATAAACATCAGTGTATGTTTTTCACTTCATTCATTCTTAATTTCTCGCAGTGTTTATAGAATCACTCAGATTTTCGCTCTGCTCCAGAGTCAACATCAACTGTCCATGCTACAGATTTCTAAAAAGAAGGAAAAGGGTATAGCCTTTTAATTTAATTTAATCTATTCTCTACCTTTTGTAAGCTATATGACCGCAAAATACACAGAAAACTTTTTTTTTAAAGTTTGTGACCCAGTACACAGTGACTCTAAACATTGCAGCAGATCCATGGAATCCATGGAACTTTAACAAAAACATTTTTTCATTGGGCTGAAGGATTTTACATTCTGTAAAGCTAGCCCAACCTCAAAATTCCAGCCTAGAGTAAATACAGTGGTGGGCAGAATTTGAGTAGGTTAACTACAATAAAAATGTCTAGATATTTATGTCTTTTAGTGCATGACTTGGAAAAAAAACTCTTACCGTTAAGCCCCTCTGCCTCTTGGACATCACTGAAAGGAGCAGGACCCCAGATCCTCACAGTGCCATCGTCAGAGGCACTGGCCATGAGTCCCGGCAGCATGGGGTTCCAGCTCACACAGTTCACAGTGCGAGTGTGGCCGGTCAGCTCTGCAATGGGCAGCTCGCTGCGCTTGTGCCAGATGTATACTTTATGGTCTACAGACAAAGAGGATTATATAAACACTCCCTCAATTACATGGGCAAGGGGAATAATATGATAGGATACACTTAATTACTTAAAGAGATAGTTCACCCCCCCAAAAAAAAGATACTTATTTGCTTACCCCCAGGGCATCCAAGATGTAGGTGACTGTTTCCTCAGCAGAACACAAACAAAGATATTTAACTTTAACCATGGGAGTCTGGTAGTCATTTAATGGAAGTGTATGGGAACCAAACATTCCAAAGTAAAAAATAACATGCACAGACAAATCCAAATTACACCCTGTGGCTTGTGACGATACATTGATGTCTTAAGACATGAAACGATCGGTTTTTGTGAGAAACTGAACAGTATTTATATCATTTTTTACCTTTGATAGGCAACCATGTCCAAACCATCTCAGGCTCCCTGTGTACCTGCTTTGGCGTAGGATACAGAAAAGGATCTCCCAAAAAACGATCGTTTCATGTCTTAAGACATCAATGTATCGTCACGAGCCACAGGGTGTAATTTGGATTTGTCTGTGCATGTTATTTTTTACTTTGAAAGGTTTGGTGCCCATACACTTCCATTAAATGACTACCAGACTCCCACGATTAAAGTTAAAAATCTTCGTTTGTGTTCTGCTGAGGAAACAAAGTCACCTACATTTTGGATGCCCTTGGGGTAAGCAAATAAATATCAAATATTAATTTTTGGGTGAACTTTCCCTTTAAATCAAGAAAATTTTATTTGTTATTTGTAGGTAGTTGGGTTGTAACATGTATTAATATATAGATACTTTAAACTTGGCTGCTAATCAGGTATTTCACTGGATGCAAAAGTTCTCATGAAATTAATTGGGAAGAAAAGTTAAAAGACATGGTCCCTTGGTGTTTAGGTTTTTATCTTCAGTTTCAGTGGTAAGACTAACCGGAATGGAGAAATGGTGATTCAGTCATTCCTACCTTCACTCCCACTGGCGATGAAGTCCTCATTATGGCCTCCGAAGCACGAGTGGATGGTGTAGAAGCCTTGGGTCACACCTTGATACTTCCTTACCAGTACTCTGTCCTGTAGGTCCCACAGGTGAACTCCCTAAACAGAGAAATAGATCATAGTGTGCAATAATACAAATTCAACAAATCTAGAACACACAACTGCAGCAGAGGAGTTAAAGATTAATAAAAAATAATTACCTGAGTTGCAACGTTTAATAGAGCTAATCTTCCATTTTTTGACACAGTAAAAGACATAATAGGATGATCTTCCTGTACACTGTCAAGCACAAAAAGGACAGTTGTGAGCACAGATACATTAAATCAGCTAGACTGAGCCTAAAGTTAGTGCACTTACATGTTTCTGTCAGTTAGATCTTCAAAACTGTATCCACGGATACGCTGGTGCGTGTCTGAGGCCAACACAGTTTTACTGTCATTTAAGCACCACAGGCACTGAACACGAACTCCCTCCCAAGAGTCTAACAGGTTTCCATCCAGATCCTGCTCATTCAGAAATTATCAGGACACACAGTGGTTAACTAACTGGCCAAGTTAGGCATGTTAATTAGCATTCAGCTAAAAAAAGGCACAATTTGGGCAAAATGTAAGGATAAATATTACTAAAGACACCTACACACTGGTAAAACTGTCCTCTCTGGCCCCCAGTAACAAAGCGCTTGCCGTCTGGGTTCCAGGCTACACTTGTCAGGCTGTCTTCATGGGACTGACTCATTTTTGTCCTCAATTCCCCTGTCTGCATGACAATAATAGAAGTTTAGGACAGGCAGAGCAGTCTAAATCCAGACAGAAGAGCTGTATCTGTATGGAGTGTGGCTGCACCTGAACGTTCCAGAGCCACAGCTCGGAGCAGTCATCTGGCCCACAGGCTATCAGGTAAGCATCATCTGGGCTCCAGGCCAGGTAGGACACCCCATATGCATGGCCTTCCAGAGTCTTCAGCTGCTTCAGCAGATGTGTCTCCTGTCAATCCACAGCAGACAATCACCTTTCCTTTCTTCTGATAAAGCCTTTCTCTCAGCTTGTTCTCGTTTACTGTTTTAATGTCATCTGAGATATTTATGAAGCAATTGGCTACACTGCATTTAAGGAAAGGAGCACTCACTGGGTCAACCTGCCAAATAATAACTGTAGTGTCTTTAGATCCAGAGGCCAATTTGGTGCCATCATTGGAGAATTTACAGAACCAGACCTCATTGCAGTGCTCTGTCAAGATCTGTTGAGTGTAACAGGGGAACTGTTTCCTGGAGATAACAGAGAGAATGCATTTTAGAGGGGGCCATCTGTGAAGTTTTTGTAGCTGAAAACAATAATAAGAATGGGCATAAGCAAGAACAATAAACCAACAGGCAGCCAACAGGCTGTATGACAAGCATCTCAAACCAAGACAATATTAATGGGGTAGAAACACAGAAAGATTTGTTCCCGATATTGAAGGAAGAGCAATATTTTGATATGTGGGATATATAATGAAGATAAAGAGCATAAGTACCTGCTGCAAACATGGTCCACCAGCAGAGACACAGAGTCCAGGTTACTGTCTAGTTTGGTGTTGTGGTATAAGCAGCGATCTCTCTGTAGTTCCACTGCTTGCCGCAAAAGAGTCTGTAGCCTACGGGGTGGTAACATCACCGAAGGGGGCAGGTATGCTGTAGAAATGAGAGAGAGAGGCAGAGAGATGGAGAAAAGATGGAATGGGAGGGGCAGGTTGCCAAATAAGAGAAAGTAGGTAGATGAAGCTTATTAAAGATTCTAGACAGGGTTAGAGTCAATTTCTTCTCAACTCAGCCACTTTAGGAGATGCACTGAATTCAATTCACAAACTGACATTCACCACCGTTTCTAGCATAATAAATTTTAAGTGTCTCCTGAATTCAATTTGTCTCCTGAAATGACTGAATTCAAATGATACTGACCCAAACCCTAAACGTGAGAGGCAAAAGAGTATTACATGACACTGATAAGACAGATAAGAAGGTAAAATAAAGAAAAACATGGAGAATATAATGTAAATGACATAGCGATCTGTGTAACAGTGCTTTCACCATAATGCAGATAACATTTCATAAGAAAAAAGAGAACCAAAGAAACCGAGCTATGTGAGGAATGTGTGTATGTCTTGCACTCACTCTGGAGTTTGTCAAGCAGTTTTGAGCGAGATGATGTTCCTTTTCCCTCCCACTCAGCCTTGGCTCGGAGATCATCTGAATGACTGCACATCAGATACCTATGATGCCAAAAAATGTTCCTAATCATCAAATGATACATGGCCTACTATTGTTCATTTGTTTTTCAATCCATACTTCGATATGATCTCAGAATCCTCATAAAGTATGTCAAAGTATTTTTTCATTGTTTTAATTTTGATTTTTCTTGCACCAGAAAAATGTTATCTGATGTCTCATTTGGTTATTTTATTTCAACGCAATACAGAACATAGGCCAGCACCACAAAATGACAGGTGGCTTTCAGAACCAAACAGTTTTTGTTTATTTTGACCACACCAGGACATGTGGTCAAGATGTGACATGATGATGAATCAAGAGAAAGATCATTGACATCCATATGGGTTATTATAATGTTTCATGAAAAGTGACATTGCATAAAATTCATTTGGTAAACACTTTTATAAAAACCGCAAATCAATATGAGAGAAGATTTATTTCTGAGAACGTCTTGAAGACTTTAGTGAACAATAGAGGACAGCCTGCTGTACCCGCTGAGGACGTGGATGCGTTCTGTGTTGTATTTTAGGGGAGTCAGCTCTGCTCTTAGAACATGTAAAGCCTCCAACACCTTTCCATCCTCTAAATACTCCAAATACTTCTGCTGCAGGAGTAAGAACTTCATTCGCTAAAAAGAAGCACAAAGACAGATGAAGCATCAAGCAGTATAAAACAAAGGGTCAAAGATCTGAGAGTAAAAGTCCTGTGGGACCATTTTCTCTTACCACAATAGCATTTGGTGAATGCATCAATGTTTTTAACTCATTGAGATCACTTTCAGCCTGTCAGCAAAGCAAAGAACAGAAGTCAGTTATAGTATACAAGAACACTGGGATGTTCAGGCACAGATTCATACCAATTCTTGAACGAATCAATTTCTAAAGGAGGCTATTTTAGGAACTGAAAATCTATTTTCCTTTCATACATGACTGAAAATACCATACTGACAGAGTTTAGGCACAACAAAAGTGTGAAAAGTGGTTAAAAGCTCAGCAAACTGTTGTATCCATCCTAAACCCATTAAACATGGATATTTTCATTTTGTACAATCAATAAAAGTACTGATGTTTGATCAACTGGAGGAGTTAGAAAAAGCATGATAAATCTGCCAGATAAATGTATTTTAGTACCTTGTCCCATTCCCCTTCCATGACATGGTTGCGGAACTTGGTGGCGGCAGGATGTTCAAGTCTACAGCCAGATTCCTGCATCAGCAAATCCACTGTCTGACTGCGGGATGGAAATAAAGACATTTTATTTACAAATATGATCATTGACACCAAATGGTTAATAAGACCTTCAATAAAGCAATACAGTGTAATAGGTCAGTTTAAACACCATGGGGAATATTATGAATCAAAAATCACTAAAAAGTGCACCTATACTTGAACCATAATAAACCAAAAACTGAAAGTTATTTTTAAGGGCAGTGCTCCATCATAACGCCATCATGAATCTGTTCATAATACCTTTTGATGGCAAGAACACTTCAGCTGAAATCTTCAGAGTAAACAGCTCTCCTACAATGAGTACATAAAGGCCCAGAAAAAATCCCGGCTGATACATCAGTTAATTACTACAAGCCACTTGTAAATTGCACACCATTTAAGTGACTGAACCAGACACATTATGTCCAGACACATTATGAGGCAGACGAGTATGAGGTGAGAAACCAAAAACAGAACATCAGGAAAGCCCTGACCTTGTGTTCTCTGGCACTCCAAAATACTGTGCAGATTAACTTTCTGGTCTTCGTTGATGTCTTTTTAGGTCTCAAAGACTGCAAATTCAGCTCTCATAATCCCTGTGCCAGAAAAACCCAACATCCACAGCCTGAATGATTACAAATCTGATGCAGATCTACAATAATGAAAATCTTTAAACACCTAGTATGTAAACATCTATCCAAGCTTAGTCCCTTACCAGTTTGCATTCAGGGCTGGTAAGTCTGGAGCACATGCTCCGTCCCTCCATTTACATTCCATCCGAGTACCACTTTCACACAGTTTTTTGTCTTAGACTACAGTAGAATTTTAATATGATTTTACCTACAAAGCATTTTGGTAAGCTAGGGCAAACAGGAGCCAATCATTCTTTTGTGACTGCATTTTTGACTTTTTGTATCATGTAACACTACAGGGGATAAAGGGGTAGAAAATGGATGGATGGATAGCACTACAGACAAAACAGACACTAGTGCCCCAGGGTGTATTATTAACTCTCCTGTATTGATCACATATGAACAACTGTATTCCTCTTTTTTCCAAATGTTTACATTTGTTGATGAATCCGCAATGGTATGATTGGTCTAGAAAAAATGTTCAGCCTACAGCTCTTCCTTCTGATTGACCGGTGCTCAATCTGGATGCTGTATATCTACCCAAATAAAAAGATGGTAGCTGACTCTCCCTGCACTGACCACCCATGGTTTTGAGATGGGGGGTAAAACAAACACGATGGGAACTCAAACAAAAAAACCCCAAAACAAATACAATGAAGAACCCCCCAAAGTCTCTTTCCTGCTCAATTTTTAGAAAGAGGCTGTGGCAGTTCTTAAGAACTGGAGTAGAAGTATTCTCACTTTTCAGTATATGTGGTTTGGCAACTCCACAGCTCCATAGAGGATGTAGATGGACAGAATTGTTTTAACTCAATGAGACCCACATTGAGCGCAAAGGTATAAAATTACTACAGGACTCCATGCCCTCTGCCAACCCCCCATTTCCCTCAGGGAAAACTCCTAAGAGTCTTCAAATCTTACGTGTCCTATTTGTTCAACACCACTTGCTGCATAACCAACAAATTACTAACTGGCTCCTCAACTCTCCCATGTCTAAGGATATCTCAACTCTCCTCAATGCAAAACAACAAATGTATAGTTATTTAAAGTATTTTAAAGTATGTTTGAGCAACCTTTATTTGCATGCGATCTTACATCCACAGACGCATGATGTATTTCATGGGGTGGGGGTTGTGCTGTATTTTTATTATTCATCACGTGCCCTACAGTAATTGATTGGTGTGTTGCTGTCATGAGCAAACTGTGGCAATTACTAACAACCATGCTGTGTGTACATAAAGCATTGAATCTCTAAAAGCTCTAAATTTCCAGAGCACTTTGTTGTGAGAAATAAGGGCCCCATTGTATTATCATCCATGGTTAATTTTTAAGCTTTGTACGCTTTGTCATTCAAGTTTCTGAACACAACGCCATTCTCTTAAAAAGAACACTACAGTAAACAATTGGTGTGGTGTATGGTGAATTCTGCCAGGGAATAATAATCACAAAAACACAAAGTGTCCACTGCTGCCAGATCTTTCTCTGTTCTGCAAAATGGAGCCCCCTGCCTCCTCTTTTTCCCCGTGTTTGTTTGTTATGCTCCTGCTGTCAGCTCATATTAGCAGGCTTGGCAAAATGGCTTTGGCTGATGTGTCAACTGATGAAAATCAGCCCCGTAAAAGTGGGTAGCTTGGAGAAACACTATCGGGACATTTTCCCCGTTAGACAATAAATCGTCTGGCCGTACTTACTTGAGCCCTAGCCCGTGTAGGTGCTGCCCTATCAGTCGGATGACATCTTCGTCTGCCTGGGAGAGTCGTTTCTTCTTCTTCATGCTGGAGCCCGTCTCGGGGCCCAGGTTCGCGGCGGCCGGAGCTGTAGAGCTGCTGGCCGGCTGGATCCCGTTATTGGCCGCGGTGACTCCGACGGTAGTCCCGCTGTCTGCGGAGGCCAGTAGCCCGTTAGAGTGCGCGGCGCCGGCCGCGGAAGACTCTCCGTTCTGGGCACTATTAAGACATGGCAGTTCCGGCTCCTGTCCCTGTCCTGCCCCGTTCGCTTGCATGTTGGCAACACTAAGGCAAGCGACTCTCTGCGGGTTAATATCGGGAGACCCGGAGCCCGAGTTTGGAAACAGGACGGAGGAGAAGGAGGGGAGACCCAGCAGCAGCGCGGTGAGGCCTGCGGTCGCGAGAGAAGCCCCGCTCTCTCCTGCTCCCTCCGCCGCCCGCGCTCGGGCTTTCTTCCGCGGCGGCGACGCTCCGCCGGCAGCCGAGTCGGAGGAGGAGGAAGCGGAGGCCAGAGTTACCCCGCCGAGAGCAACCGTGACAGAGCGCCTGCGTTCTCGGCTGGCGCGGACGAGGCGTCGGGAACTCAGGTCTGTTGTGTTTCTCTAGGTTTTTCTCTTTTTTTCTCGGGCTTGTTATTGTTTGTCACCGAAACAGCTGCAGAACCATGACGGACGTTTGTGCGCAGTGACGTCACCGGGAAGCCCTGAACAACCTTGAGTTTTAAACGCTGCCTTCAAGAGCTCCAGTACAAAACTGTACACCATACATTGCTCCATACAAATATACACACACAAACACTCACTCACATACACCCCCCCATATATATATATAACACAACATACACTTTTGTTATTAATGATTAATGAATTTTTGCTTATGTAAAATTAGAAAACAACAAACAGGTTGCTAATAAAATACAAAACTGAAGTAGGAAGGATATAGTATATTTATAGTTAGACGTGACAGACACAACTTAGAATATGATTTAATGAAGTGATTTAATGGACCTAACACGTGAACCTTTTTTCACATTGGCAGCTTGGTACCATGAACGCTGCATTAAATTGGTTCTTACCGTGCGCCTGGAAGGCCCTGAAGTTTATTTGCAAAATCATTAATTTCGTAATCTAAAGCAAAAACGGTTCCTCTCCAAAATTTTCAGGTTTATGTCATTTTATATTATCTAGTCCATACCCTAATGGACAAAGTTTAATCCAAGTGCTTATCCCCTATTTACCCTCATATTGGTCTGTGTTGTGTGTAGTGTTGTATGTTGCACCTACGGTACAGGAGTACGATATTTCGCCTCACTGCGTGCTATACGTGTAAATAGCTGCGACAACAAGAAAGCTAAGCTTGATTTGACCTGACTCATTGGTTCATAACTGCTTAGGAAAATTGTTCTTCTCTATTATTACTGAAGTAACATCCAAGGTTTTAAGATACATTTTCCCACAAAATAATCAATTCACTCTAAACTCTCAGGGCTGGTATCCCAGAGTCAGATTAAGCCTTAACGTAGACTAAAAGGTTTTATACAGGTATCAGCCATGGAATTGTAATTTAATCCTTAACAGCCCATTTCCATGTCTGGGAATACAGCCCATGACGAAATGTGTATTTTTTTTATCATAGTGTCACAAACAACAATTCCAGATGTCCTAATTGGGTTACAAATAGGATACACTGATCATTCAAAGTGCCTTTTTATTCCCATGTCTAAGGATATTTCAAAAATACAAATCAAACTTCAGTAAAATCTTACATCAGAACAAAAAGATCAATCTCCGTACCATTCCTTCATTTTACAATACATGGAGGATTCACAAACAATTGCAATGCTGTCTGTGGTTTTTCATACAATATCCCTGACATCTGCAATACATTAACAGAGGAACCCATTAGCAGTGTGGTCAGAGACACTACTCCAGTCCTATATCTGCTCACACTGCACAAATACTCATTAGCTAGAATAAAACATATATAATCATAATATAAAAATATGACTTACAGGGAGAAGAATGTTTTTTTTTTCATTTTTTGCAAAGGGTATTGGAGAACAGAGCATTGTAAAAGAATAAACTATTGCACATTCATCTAATCTTTTAGGAAAGACTTTGAGGGGGATATCATCTGAGCTAAGAAACTCTCATCCCTCCAATACTGCCAAGCCGAAACCCCAGTTGCACTTTTCTTGTAGTGCATGCATACTGTACACACACGCACACACATACACACTTGCATTTAACTTGCTCACAGTGACACGTCAAACACCCCCGAAATAGCATACGGACAGGACACATAATGGCATTGTGGCACTTGCTGTATGGCACACAAAAAAACACTTTTTTCTGGGTAGAAAAATGTCGATTGGCTGGAAAAGTTCACAAATAAAAGGGAGTAGATACATACACTTAGGGAACAGGAGGTGAGGACACACACACACACATTCTTGTACATGCATGCGTCTGCACACATAAGAGGCAGATGCTGTCAGAATGCCTTCCTTCACACACTTTAAAACTTACTCCTCAGCTCAAAGAAAATCAAATAAAGGTTAGATTTACAATAAAAGTTTCAACAACAACCTATAGAGGAGAAGTTTAAGTCTCAGATTTAAAAGCATCAAAGTGTGTAATATACAATCGCGTTGTAATGAGTGACTATCCACTGTGTACTCCATGTGTTTGTGTGGCATGATCATAAGGGTACTCTTAAACGATGCTTCCTGATTCAGCAGATCAATATTTTCAGAATGTCAGTCATTCCCTCATTCACTCATTAATTAATACATTCGTGCATTCATTTATTCATTCACTGAAAAGGTCTAAGTAGAGTGTGACCCTGTATTTCTCCAGTGTGACCAGAGTGAAACTCATTTATCACTCCATCGCTGAGGTTTACATCCCTCTTAATCTGCAACATGTGGCTTTGCTTTCATCATTATGCTGAATGAGTTTCATGTGTGAGGCGTCGATTTTCATGTGTGTTGGTCAAGAGCTGTCCACCACCTGGTGAGGCAGAGTGACAGAGGAGCCATTGATGAAAGAACCTTGTTTTTCTCGTCCTTTCAGAAAATAGGTGAGCAGCTCCCCTTTCCCCTTCACAAAGATCGGCCCCCTTCTCACAAAACGGAATCCGTAGTCCTTCAGGATGTTGTAGCAATCCTCCACCACCTAGGGGCAGCAGAATTTAAGTTACTGACAGGAAAGCAGAATTATCACATCATAAACACATCCAGGCCCTAATGAGGTTCACTTTTATAGTTGGTGGTATTGTCTGAGTTCAGATTTATGTGACATTTTTCCATATTTAGCAAAAGTGTACAAGCACACATTAAGATACTAAGTGTGTGGGTCTGCACGGTATTTTTGTGAAACAGGTAGTTGCAGACATTGACAGTGTTAAGATTGTTTATCTGATATTTCCTAATTAATGAGTTGGAACATCTTTAGTATATATCTAATATCTAAGTCCAATTAATGCTTACTACTTATAATACTCCACGCCTAATATTCTGGTATTGTGAAATGTGTGTGTTTAGCAAAGAAAAGCGCTTTGTGCTGTTGTCCATTTGGGAAATTAGACACACTCCAACACTGAAAAGCTCATAAAGATACACACGCACAGTCACATACATACAACACCACAGGTGTGAATTTTGAAGCAGCAACATTATAGTCTAACTCCAGTTGGCAAAGAGTACATTTGTATAAAAAAAAAGAATTATGTTGTCCACCTGGATGTTCCCCATCACCCCTGTAGACTCCATGCGACTTGCCACATTAACTGTGTTTCCCCAAATGTCAAAATGAGGCTTTCGAGCCCCTATGACTCCAGCCAGAACACCCCCTTTATTCAGCCCTATTAAGAAAAGACACAGAGAAATGTGAGCAATACATGACACATGGTGTACATCTAATGTTCCCATGCACTAGAAGACCACCCACTCACCAATGCGAAGCATGAAGTTGTTAAATGACTGGTAATTGATGTTCATGAGAGTAACTTTCATGGCCAGAGCAAAATCTGCCAGATCAGCTAAGTGCTGCCAGCGCTCCCTATCAGATAATTCCTCCTTCTGTAGAAAACATACTCAGGTCAGTCCCTGGACAGTAAACATCAACAGTGTCATCAAAATCCTACTGGTACAATGACTCTGTTATGGATTCGTTACCTTCATACAAGCATAACCATTAGTGTTGTTGTCAGGAGTGACTCCTGATGCTGCCATGTAGGTACTTCCAATGGTCTTAATCTTGGTGATACAACGAAACTGAGGTTCATCCAGGAGCTGTGATGGATGCAACAGAAGGACGTGAAAAATAAAATCTATTTCTTTCGGTCATACACCTGCAATGGACTGGCAATTGCATCTAGGGGGTTCCCACCCTGTCGTCTGTGTAGGATCTTGTGGCAAGTGGCTCAAATAACGCATGAATGAATGGAGAGTCAGAGCACTGTGGTATGTATACTGCCACCGACGAAGAAAAAACAGACTACATTTTTTCACTTCTTACTCTTTTATTATTGTCTATATTTTTCACTGCAGTGGCCCTTTGCATTATATAAACATATGAATCAAGAATCAAGGGATAAACAGAGCCTTAATTATTTATTTCTAGATGTGATTTTCTTCTTATAAATTGACTATATAAATGTAAATGTAAAAATTATGGAAAAAACTATGGAAAAAAATACTTACACTATCAAAGTCAGAGATGATTTCATTGAGAAACCTCAGGCACTCAATACCCCCATTATTTATGCTCTCCTCTGTATAGAAGTCAGAGAAATTGGGGATAGAGGCAAACATCACCCCAATCTCATCATAGGACTGGCTGTACAGCTCCTGTTAACAGTAAAACGAAACCCATATGCAGAGTGTACACTTTATAACATTAAAGCTACTCCTAACCTGAAACGGACAGATCTTACCTCATCCCTCTTTTTGGAGCCCAAGAAGTGTCGTGCGACATGCTCTGGAAGCATGTTGGTGACCAAAGCCTCATTCCAGCGTCTCATTTCATACACCTTCTCCTTCTGCTCATGCACTTCAATTTTCCACAGGAACAAAGTGCGGGCCAGTTTCTCCACCTGACAGACAGAGAGAAAAAGAAAGAAAGAGTTAAGAGTGTCTTAAAATAAAGACTTCTTAATTGACATAGTTCTTGACTGGTATTACGTGCCAAGGTCCTTTTCAACTCACAAAATGTTTCTTTAAAGAAATATCTGCTGAAAAGTCCTTCAGATTTTTCAGATTTTTGTCCTTCAAATGGCTCTTCTATGGCAACACAAAAAGTGCCCTTCTTGCTAACTTTTTTTAAAAAGTGAAATAAAGATCACGTACATGTCGAGCAAAGTAGTAGAAGCTGACCATCATGATGAAAATCATCACTGTCATTGTGTATTTGGAGGGTACGAGGTACATTCTGCACAGAAAGAAAAACATTACATGCTGAATTTAGTGAGTCTTGGTTTCATAAATATTATTGCATGAACTGACATGAATGTTAAAGCATATAGATTGGAAATACAATCCTCCTCTCATGCCCACCTGTACTCCTCGTAGCGCACCAGGTCATACTGGTCAAAGATGTCTCTCCAGTTGTAGATGTTGACCACACCTGTGGCCACTGTGATCAGCAGCATGAGCGTGAGCTTGACCATGTGGCTAACTTGCACCAGCATGGTAGTGGCAATCAGTGCTAGCACAGCAACGTAGCTGTAGTATTTTGGGTTCTCCAAACAGCCTCTCTGTCCAGCTGGTGCTGGAGAACTTTCGATGACTGTATTTCTGGCGTGGGGTAGTGGTGGCCGGCAGCTTAGCTACAAAGGCAGACATCAGAAACTTGGTACCGGATTTAAATCATAGACAAACTCTAACAGTACCTGATGTCCATGATTACTGGTACATTTTCTGCTATGTAGCTAACAAGCTAATTCTAGGACTGTCATGGTCAATGCAACATGATGGAAGGAATGGCAACTCAGTGTCTCACCATGTCTATTATATCTGCCAGTGTGAGGATGACTATGGCAGCCATGGCCCAAGTGTTGCGAGCCCAGCGTGTGTGATCGATCCATGTGGAGAATGATACCAGTCGCTTAGGAAATACCTACAACAAAATTAAAATCCTTTGATTTTTTATTCCATGCATTAAATCCTTTAAGCCACACAAATGATTAAAAAAAATACATGGCAGGTTATCCTATAACTGTTCTCTTATCTCTTATCAATGTAGCAGATTATCTTATAGGTAAGCATAGATCTGGAGGATAACTAGTTAGGTGGTGAATCAGTTCTAATTGAGGTCACAGTGGTCTAAATAGAGGTATATATAGGAAAATATAGCAATTATTTTCTCTTATAAGCATTAACATCATAGCGTTTTATCATTATAAACACATAACTTATGGTAAATTTACACAGTGTGATTTCATCTTTTAATTAAATTAACATTGTCATATTCTTATATTCATGCATGTAAGGACTAATCAGAGCTTTTCTATCCAAACCTTCATTAACAGAGAAAGTTGTTAACCCTAAGCATAAAACTCTGTTATGTATGGTGAATCTGAAATGTAGACAAAGGCAAAGTATGAGACTTTCTGAAACCAATGTTAAGAAGTCCTAAAAGCCCATAAAACCAATCCCTCATTGTAATGTGTATGACATTTCTATAATGTTTCTGTCCCTTTCATGTCCCATTCTCACCCCAGACCCTCCGCGACTAATGTTTCCATTGGTGATTGTGATCCCTTTAGGCAAATTTCATGTCTCTACCAGTCAATATTGCTATATAACTGTATGAGTCAATTAAAAGTAGGAAGACCTAACTAGTGGGGTTGAGTCAGATGCACTGGTGCTTGTTAAAAAAACAAAAAAAAAATAAAAACAACTGCAGCAAGGACATAATGTCGATTTGTCTCCTGCACTAATATTATATAAGAACAGAACATGACCCATATGCATAGCAGATGGAAATAACAAATGGATCGCACAAATCAATGTGTTGATGAAATCATGATGATATAAAAGTTCCAGTGGAAAATGTGCTTCATAGTGTGTCCACATTAAAATGACTGCAAAAAAATGCATTATGCTCTATTATAGTTTCCAGTTCCCATGAGCTCATGCATGTCTTGTGTGCACTCAGTTCAGGAAGGTCCTAGAAGGGTCACTCACCCGTGGGAAAATGGCCGCCAGGGAGCAGATGGTGAGAATAAGCAGCAAGACTTCCCCCATAGCTAGAGTCACGTAGTTAGCTATCAACCTGTCAGGAAGAGAGGACAGCGAGGGAGATTAAAGGGACACTGACAGAGCTAGCACGCAAAAAAGGAGAAAGACGTGTTCGGGGGTGGAGATGGGGATGTGATCAGGGTTCCTTGGACTCATTGCAATACTGTAAATACACACTTGTGCAAAAAGTGCCAAATTATTCTGTCACAGTCTGAATAAGGAATGTGTCATTTGGCGCTCCGGATGCCCCTACCCCCGGCGCTCCATTCGCTAAAACCTGCCCCTGAACACTAGTGCCCAATGGTAGCTTAGCAACTGTCACTAAGCATGTGAATATCCGAGAAGTGACACTGTGTTATGTGTGAGAAACTTAATTTATTTGTCTTGATTCTCCCCAGCGGTTTGAAAAGGTGAGTCCTGACTGTGTCAAATCAAGTCAAGACATGTAAGAACTGTCATTATAGCCATATACACAATGCACTGTGAAATGAAACAACATTCCTCTATGACAATAATGCAACACACAGAACAAAAACAGAACACTACAAGACTATACATGTGCAGGCAGGACAGAACTGCAAGAGAGAGAGAAAAAAAAACACAAGAGCAAGAGTACAATTGTTTCAGGACAAGACAACAAATAGTGCAGTCAAAAGGAGTCATCAAGTTTGCGGCAAAAAATGCAAAGGAGTACAAAATATGAGGTGGACTGTGATAGATAATCACGTAAAACTAGCAACAGGATTATAACAACCAGGATTAGATTAAATACACTGTTTATAAGTAACAATGTGTTTGGTATTACATATTGGTTTTTCTATCTGAACTAAACACTGAACTAGAATCTTTCATAACAGTATGCATTCAAAGGACAGATTGTTTCATGCAATTACGCAGGGTAATGATGTTCACAATATTGTGTAAGTGTATCTGTGTGTGTGTGAGTGTGTGTGTGTGCGCATGCGCAACAGACTCACAAAGGGTCTATAAGTGCCTCAATAACTGCAGTGAAGAGCATCACCACACAAGAGCAGCTGAAAGCAGCTCCACTCTGCTTCTCCTTCTCCACTGAGAAGCGAGTTTCCAGGTCAGGCTCCACAAAGCGCAGGGACAGGCGGTTAGTGTACTTCCCCTTTAGCCTGAAACAAGCACACACATGCCCCATGTTACCCTAAATAAAAATTCAACATATAATGTGGCAAAAAGGATGAAAATACTACACAATGCACATTACTAATTCACACACACCCACACACACACACATAGTGCACTTACGCCTGCACCGTCTCTCTCTCCAACAGTGCCTCATTTAGGAGTTTATTCAGCTCCTGCTCGTTTTCCTGAGCATCAATCACCCTCTCGGCTAGGTCCCGCAAGCGCAGACGCCGCCGGGGGTTTGGGAAGGAGGGGTTTACCACCTGAATGCGGACACACACACACACAAAGGAAAATGTATGAACTATCCTGCTGAACCACCTTTTTCTGAATCATAAATCTCAATAAACAGAACACAATTTAATCTATAAGAGGCAGTTTTACTTGCATCTGGTAAAACACAATTTGACTTTAAAACATGTCGTAAATTTGTGATGGTTGTGACGTCAAAATCATGAACACCTTTGCACATGATTTGCACCAAATCCAACAGAAGCTTAGCAAGTCTATTTCTGTTGTACCGACTGTAGCAAGTGGTACTGGAGCAGTAGACGTATGGGACCAGATTCTTGGGTCTTGGGGACCAGAGTGTTAATGTTTAGACTTTCAAAGGATCCAGATATCGAGATATTGGCAATATTAATCTAGGTATAATTTCTGAAGATTCAATAAAAAAATAGCTTGTATTTGCCCAGACATTTTTGCCCAGTGCAGAATACAATCAGTCAATCAGAATGCAGATTATGGACTATTTGCAAATATGCATTGCAAATATTTTTTGTAAAAGTAAAGTTCGAGAAAATGTAGCATCCAAGTCCTTAAGGAAAATGATGATGGACGAAGTTTCACTGTTATTTTTACACTTTAGGCAGTTTAATGAGAGCTGGGTACAAGGTAGAGCTCTTGATTAAAAAGTGTGTGTTGTTACCCGTGTGTCCAGCTCCTCTGGCTCCTCCGGCGTGGTGCAGGCTGTGTGCACGCTGCCATTGCACTCAGTAGTGTTGATCAACAGTGGAGAGTTCCCATTAGAGGAAGTCACTGACAACTTCTGAATGAAACCCAGTAAAACGAAAGAGAGAATGCAAAACAAAAAGAGGGAAAAAATGAAATTGAATGCAGAGCAACAAATGGAGTCATTCGAATAGTCATGAATATTCATGGTAGCAGAATAAAACAAACAGCAATAAAAAGAAACACTCACTACACCATTGATGCCATTCTTGCTTATGGGACCCTTGGGAACAACAACCAAATAAGTCTCGATGCCTCTCTCCTTTAGGTATTCACACCGGTCACCGCCATTCCCTGGCTCCACATCAAATTCGCCATGAAGACATTCTAGTGTGTTCTGAGAGATGTGCACTCGCCTACGAATCACAGAGCACAGCACATATATACATGTTAATAAGAATAAATACTGCTATGCACTAGTCCTAGGCTGTGGAAACGATGCACAAACCCATTTCTCTGGGCAGCAAAAGCTTATTACCAATAGGACAAATACATAAACAAATCAACAGTGTTTTACACGTGTTAGCTTAACATCTCCTTGAGGATGCTGTTTACAGTTACCATCCAGTAAATAATTAATCAACTGTTCATTCGGTTGGATTACTTGTTATTTGTACAGATGCTCCTTTTGTATAGAGACCATTCTGTCATACGTAAACACACTATAGCACAATATTTTTCCTCTGCATTGAACCCAATAACCAGGTGAAGCAGCGGGCAGCCTGGACCACAGCACCCGAGGAGCAGTGTGGGGGACAGTATCTTGCTCAAGGGTACCTCAGTGGTGCCACTAGCAATGTTGGTCTTCGAATCACAGGGTGAACATCCTAACCACTAGGCCACCAGCTGTGTGTTCTGTTTTCTTAAGTAACATGTGTTGCTGATACTGGTGTTAAAATGCAGGACACAGACTTAAGGCCACCATAGGAAACATTGTCAGGTGCTCTGAGAAGACTAACACTACTTTAAGTTCATTATGTGTAATGCCAAGTGTGTGTAGATTTGGGGGAGAAGTGGACTGCAGTGATCAAGAACACCTCAAACCCTTTTGAGACGCGTGGAATGGTGTTTGTGACACATTCAACTGATGCCTTTGTGGATGAATGCAACCAAATACTTAGAGGGACTAGTCATTACATCTAGTATGAAGTTGTCCCCAAAGAGCAGAATCCGAACTGTAGCAAGGGGGGCAAATCCTCTACTAATCCCCCTTTTAAATAAATGCTGGATAAGCAAGTGTCTATAAACCTTTAGGCACATAATGTTGGACTTACCCAGGAATCCCCCCGGCCTCCATTTTGTTTGCCACTGTCACATCTGTGGACCATACGTCATATTGCCAACGCTTCTGTCCTAGAACACCACCAAGAACTGTCCCAGAATGCACCCCAACGCGCATGTCAACATCCGTCTGTGTCTTCTCTCGAACATAGCTGAAACCCCAGGACACAGCATGTGCAGACATAAGCAAATAACCAGGTATAATGGCATCATAACGCAGAATGAGATTGTGCTTTAAGATGAGTTGTGCATCACTCACGAAATAGCTTCCACCATGGCCAACCCCATCATAATGGAGCAAGCGGCATGGTCATCTCTGTAGTCTGGAAGGCCACAGATACAATAGTAGCAGTCCCCAAGGATCTTAATCCTTAGCTGGTGGTATTTCTGCAAAATGCCCAAAGTGATATTTCAGTAACAACATTTTACAAGACATCCACTTGCCTTCAAATAATAAAATTAGCACAAGCTAATCTGGTATTTAAATGTAGTCATTCTAAATGATGGGAGGGGGGGATTGCTAATTTACTCTTAAACTAAACCATATGTGTGCATGTGTTTAATATGTGTGGGATGATATGATGATGCATAAGCATAAATTAACACATAGTTAGGGGAAATAATACAGTTTACACTATTAACACTTCTCATACACTAGAATAGGAGATTCCAGGTAACTATTATATATTAGTATATAGGATGGAGTAAAAAAATAATAAAAACTAATGTATACTGGAATAGCAGATCTGTAAACAGCCTCAATCACTCCTATGCACTAGAATGTGAAATACTAGTTTATGAACAACCTAAAATTTGGCTGAAAAACATCTACCAGTGGCAAATATTTTAATGGGATTAATTTTATGATTTCATGTAGTCAACAGATGGAGGATTAAATAAAGCAAGTAATATGCCAAAACATTAACTACATTTAAATCTAGACTCAAAACCCATCTGTTTAGCTGTGCATTCACTGAATGAGCACTGTGCCGAACTGATTCTCTTTTAAACGTTTTTTTTTTTTAATCAAATTTTTAAATACATTTTAAATTAGTACATTTTATTTTATTGTGATCATTGTCTTTATGATTGTTTTACCTTCTTTTTCATGTTTTTCAT
>JBBKCR010000006.1:13879806-13895337 GCA_037577295.1 Ladigesia roloffi | reverse complement strand
TAATAATAATAATAATAATAATAATAATAATAATAATAATAATAATAATAATAATAATAATAATAATAATAAAAACATCAGCAGTTCATTACCATTATGTAAAGCCAGCCTGAAAAACATCACAGCAGCTTAAATATCATGTCTTTGTTGCAGTCTCTCCAGAGAGTTTGTTTTTAGACGAAAAAAAACCAAAAAAATATAAGCTTTTATTTTCTAAAGCTCTGTCACTAGTTGAATCAGACTTTGGTCATAAGCCCCTTGAGGGCTTGTATGTGATGAATAGAACTGGCTTTGAGGAAACTTGAGAAACAGAAAAGTCTTTATGATCTTAATGTCTGATGTTCCTTTAGCATCTTAAGATTAGAACAAAGATGGGCTTTCACAGGCTACTGAGAAACATTACCTTAGAGGTCTTTCCAGCTAACATTAAATGACTAAAAGGAGGAGTGCATACAAAGATGAAAACAACACAGACTGGGAAAATAAAATTAGTTTTTTTTATTAATATTTTAACCCTATTTTGGTCCACAATTCTGAACCTTAAAGATGTAATGTTCCTTATTCTTTAGTCCCAGCAAGACAGAGCCTAGCATAGTTTTGTAATTTAGTATCTTAACATATTTATTGAAAGTCATAATTATTCGTTTTAGTGGTTTTGACACACACTTCTTTGCCAAAATACCCTCTATCCTTTTTCTCATCCCATTATCACATCCACTGGTTCTTTTAAATTGTGCTGTTATTTCATTTACATTATTGTATTTCATTCTTCCAGCATTTTACTTATAATCCAGTGCAAAGCACAACGAGTTTTATAACTAAAATACAAAGAGCTTTGTAAATAAAGGTGATGAATATACGTATTATTGCTTCCCTCTGTGACCCGTTTTGTCCCCAGCCCTCTAACCTGTCGTCCAAGAGCAGCTCCCTGGATGTCTTCTTGCTGCTGCTGAGCAATGGTCACCCCCAACACCAAGGTATGCACCCCACAGGACACTGTTGTGATGAGCACTATGGGCGTCAGCCGCAGTGGCAGTGTCAAGAAGAAGGAGAAGCTGAAGAAGGCCTGCCAGCCCACCGTGTCACTGGCCTGGTGGAAGCGGGCAAAGTTCAGTCCCAGGTAACAGAAGATCTGGGCGGCTATGAGCACCCAGAGGGCGTAGGGCACCAGCCTGCGGGAGATGCGCTCGGGGAGCAGGCCGTAGCGGCACAGCAGGTAGAGCAGGACGTCTGCAGCCAGTCCCACGGACGCCACCGCCACAGCTGCCAGCTTGTCACTAGTGTAGACCACAGTGCACATCACAATTACGTAGCAGTCGAAGAGGGCCGCGAACACCACCAGCACCAGCAAGGTTTCGTGCCGCTGTCGGCGGAAATAGGTCTGGTAGAGGTTCTCCAGGGAGTCTGGCGCAAAGGTGAGGCGCATGAAGCGGGGCAGACACAGGCAGCAGCCCGAGCTGCGTACAGTCACCTCATGTGTGCGCCCAACCGCCTGCCCGGGGTCAGACGGCAGCGTGACG
Source organism: Ladigesia roloffi (assembly GCA_037577295.1). NCBI lineage: Eukaryota > Metazoa > Chordata > Actinopteri > Characiformes > Alestidae > Ladigesia > Ladigesia roloffi. The sequence continues at coordinate 13,893,817 of JBBKCR010000006.1, read as the reverse complement.
GAGCAGTCCGCCGAGTACTCAGCTGAATACTCTGGCTCAGAGAAGGCCCGGTTCCGAGGCATTTTGAGGAGCTGGCGGGTTATTAGTATAAAGACAGTAAAATACTTGTTTATATTTGGCAGCTCTTAATATAAGTGGTTCTCTTATTAGTACATTGTGTTTGCTTGTCTCGTACCCACTTATTTTCTCACATCAAACAAAAATTTGACCTGAGGGGTACATCTGATGGCTCAGTGTGCTCTCTTGGACGTCATGCTTTGCTGTTTGCCACATCAAGCCGAATCTTCCTTGTTTGTGTCTTACACCAGCAGCTTGTCCACATACTGCCATCCATTAGAGAAGATGAAGGCTTAACACTGCATGCGCTGGACCTACACCCTGCTCCACACCTTCACTGTCAGTACTGCCGATGGAAGGGGCTTGGCTGCAGTGGGCGCAGGGGCAAAAAAAGCACAGAATGTAAAGGTTAGCTGAAGTAAATCGTGTCCCTGGGTGCATGGCTGCTTACATGTGTGTGATTCTCTGCAACTCCTGGCCAGGATGCGGGCGAGGTGGCCAGCACCGTCCACTCCAGGTTTCCATGGAGACCCAGTCTCGCATAGACAATGAACACAGGAATCAGCAAGGAAGCGACGAGACGAATTAATGGAGACACACACACAAACAGAACACACACACACACAGGTGGCCGGTAAAACGGCGATTAGGCAGGGAATCGCCTGAAAGGCTCTCACAGCTGTAGCCCCTGCGCAGATGTTCCGCCTTATCAAAAGGCTGGCAGGGCCTGTCCTCCTCCTGTTCTAGATCTCCTGTCTGCCCCTGCACTACATACGACCGAGCGGACCTCTCACTTGTTGGCGTTCATCTTCTCCTCCTCGCCCGTCCATTACGCAGCAGTGCTGAGTGGAAAACGAGAGACAGGGGGGACGCGTACAGGAAATACATGTTGCGCTTCCATCACAGCAGAGAGCCTTCAGATCGAGGATCTGCTAGTGTGGGGCAAACACCTTATGAAAGCGAGCACTTTCGGTCTGTCATGTGATCCAGCAGCATGTGGAACACATCTTGTTTCAGGTGCTGGTCGTGTAAAAAAAAAAGACCTCGGGAGAGCTCGGTCCTCCGCGCCGCAATCTTTTTAGTCTTGGACATGAAATCCACCATAAAACAACAACAAAAAAACACCTCTTCTGGTGGAAACGTGGACCGGTGTCACAGGGGTCGTCTCAGGCTCTCCGGAGTGGTCCGTCCAGATTCTCCATTCAACGTCTCGTGTCGTGTGAGAGGCTGTGATTAGAATTCATAAATTCCAGCTGCTGGGGAAAATCCATCCGCAGAAAAGACGCGCAAAAGCGCGATACACAGATCCACAGACCCACAAATCCGCCCTGTGCTCTATTATTCGGAAGTGCTCCCGCTTTCACCAATAAAAGTCACGGGTGACTGCAGACTGGGAGCTGAAGCTTGGTACTGGAGCCGGTTTTTGGAAGAGATCTTCCTCTCCAAACCCTACAGCATACTGCACGCACTCTATCTCTCTCTCTCTCTCTCTCTCTCTCTCTCTCTCTCTCTCTCTCTCGCTCTCTCTATCTCGATCGACACTTTCTATATCCAAGCCCGTCCCCCTCTTTCCCCCCTCTCTTCCTCCTCCTCCTCCACTTCACACCCCTCTCTTTTCGCAGGCCCTGGTGAGGAGAGGAGCAAGGACGCAGGGCGAGTCAGCAGCTGCTGTAATATCAGAGACTCCTGCTACACAGGCGGCCTTCAATTAGACCACTTTTTTTTACAGCACACTGGTATAAACAGATCACTCTCTCTCTCGCTCTCGTTTATATTTCTCACTTTCTGTATTTCTTTCCTGCTTTCTGTATAAAACTATGTATTTTGCTTTGTTTTGATCTTTTTTCTTTTCCAAATCCCTTTTATTCTTTATCCATTCTGTCTCTCCATTTCTCACTTTCCGTTGCTCAAGCCGCACGCTCATTTTATGTCATCTCTCTGTCTCCAATTGTTTCTTACTCTCTCTTTCTCCTTTCTTTCGCTACTTTTTCGTTCTTTCCTTCCTTTCTTTCTAATTAAGTCTGTCACTCTTTATCTCTTTTCTTATTCTTCCCTGGGGTTTTTCTTTGCTTTGATTTGATCTGACCTTCTTTTCCCCACTACATTTATTCCTTCTCTCCATCTCTCACTTTCTCCCTCTTTACCTTTTGCTCTATCTTCTCTCTCTCTCCCTCTCTCCTTCTCTCACTCTGTATTTCTCTTTTCTCTCTACATTCTCTCTATTTCTTCTCTCTCTATCTGTCTCTCTCTTACAGACACATACACACACATTTTTTATCCACTATCCTGCAGAAACAATGATGGTGTTTAAACAGGTGAAGGCTGTTGCCACCAAAAGAGAACAAGGTGTAAGTGTGAAACAAGGAAGTCTGAGACGAGTAGGTGAACAAAGATGTGTTGAGTGTCACAGTTTAGGATCTTGCAGCCGCTTATGGAATCTGTGGGGATATTTTCCCTGTGACAGCAGCTGGGTAGAAAAGAGGCTTATAGAATCAAAATGATCATGAAGTTGAAGACCACAATACACTCTGCTTTAAAATAAACATATTTACACAAGAGAAGTAAAGAAGTACATCATTCTGTAACAAGATTTCACATGTTACAGTAATGCCATTGGCATGTTTTTCAATTATGTTCAATCTTCAGTGATATCAGTAATGTTTGAATTTTGAACTTAATACATTATTATGCAGAAATCTTAAGCACCAATGAAAACATCAAAACATTTATCTCAGCAGTATATGTCTTTCTGTCTGTAAAACACAAGTTAACATTAGAATGAACGGCAAAAAAGCAAGAAAACAGTTCTAAAAAAAAGATTTTTTATGTAAAAATATGTTTGGGAACATGCTAGAGAGGTTAAAGGAGGTTTTATTTCAGGATGTTCATGGATTTGTGAAATTCCATTAGAAGCTTTCCTGTTTTAATTTAAACTATTGACGAGTAAAATCACAGATATTTAATTATTACTGGCTGGTCCCTGGGGAGTATGGTTCACAAATATTACAATATTAGTATGTTAGATAACAAAGAGTTCTGTATTGTGATGCAGTATTTATCCTCCAGGACTAACAATGACATTCTAAAACTACTACGGAATTCTACAAGGACAATGAGAAAAAAAACAGACTTTCCATGGAATTGCATTGTTTATAAAAACTTCTAAGGGTTAATGAAGTATTGACAGGGTGTTTGATTGTAACTACAAGTAATACAGTGCTCCTCTCAGGAGACGTGTGGAAATGGTGAAGTGAGGACTCTTAAATACATTAAAGCACTGTTTATTGCATTAATTCTTTTCTCCATATGAAAAAAAGCATTGGGACATACATCTTAATTACTGAATTCAGATGTTTCAATCATACCCATTGTCACAGCTATGCCAGCCTGACTGCCCCCCCCAGTACAGAAAGCAAGTTCCATGGTTGGAAGAACTTACCTAGTCCACACTGAATCCTGATCCATCCACATGAACTAGTCATGAGATTGTGCACCAGGCCTTCTTGTTTATCATCAGTGCTTGACATCATAAATGCTCTACAGAATGGATGGAAACATATTCCCAAAGAAACACATCAAAGATTTGTGGTCATGTGTCCCAATACTTTTGTCCATCTAGCATATGTAATAAGCTCTGGCTGGTCTTTGGTGGATTACAATCCCAATTATGTGATTTGAAAATGCTAAAACAGAGTTAAAATTACATGGGGCTTTGTTTTCGTTAACAATGAAACTTTAACATGTTATTATGGAATTTTAGAAGGACATGAAAAAAACTTACAGGTCAACTAAACAGCTTGAGGTGCCTAAGACCTTTACACACCCCTCTATGTGTATTTATATATGAGCACCTAGTTTTTATTTATACTCTTCACCTGCAGTGGAACATTATGTCAGTCCAGCAAGAGGATTGCCCCAATTGGTAAAACTCTGTATTTTTGTACCTCATTGCTGATTTTTGCATGCCTGCAGGGGTGTATTGGCAGAAATCTTGGGCCCCATTAATTTTATTCTTAAAATAATATTACCAGCCCCTAACAGGGCCCCATGTCAGTGCTGGGCCCCTAGAATCGTTCTAACCTTTCCCCCCGGTGGCGCCCCTGCATGCTTGAGTCAGATGGAACATTTTACAAGGAATGTACGTTTCTTTGCTCTGTTCATACGCCATATGTGTAATTACTGATTAAAACACATGCACACAAACAAACACACAGCATCTGAGACCGGATGCTTCCACTGTCACTACCCCAGGCGCATATTGATTATTCCACTGAAACCCTGTAATGACCTAGTAATCAATGACCGTAGTGCCGGCCTTTATAAAGCAACAAACACATCAACATCACATCATCCTCACCCTGCAGTTCTGGAAACACATCGGCCCATACTCAGTCATGAACGTGGCGTCATGACCTAACCCCAAGCCGCTCTTAGCGCTGATAAATCCGTCTGCTGATCTGTCATTCGCTCTTGTTTATTGATATGGTTGCAATTGATTTTGCTTCTGTAGATTTTAGATTAGGACATGGAGAGAGTGGCATATCTGACAGCTGACATTGACTAGTAGCTTCATGTCACTGGGAAAAAAATAAATTACAAAACAGGGCAAACAACAAAAAGGACAAACTAAACTGCAAACAGGACATAAGTGTTCCTAGAACCTCACAGAAAATACGAGACAACGTAAAACTACCTCATAAATCATGACTATATAAGACATCAGTAATATTCAGAGAGTGGCTTGTAATAAAGATGGTTAAATGCACTAAATGTCACTCTGAAACTGGACTGTGTCCTATAGTGAAATAAAGTGGCCTTCAATTGTAAACACAGTAAAGCACACAGTGTGAACCATAAGATATTCCTTTGGCATTTAACCCATTCACGAAGTGGAGCAGTGGGATGCCTACAATGCAGTGCCTGGAGAGCAGTGTGTGGGGATTTTAGCTTGCTCAAGGGTACCTCAGAAGTGCCACTGGGATTCGACCTCACAAATTACTGATTGGGGCAGCTCCGAAACACTAGTACACCATTATAAGCATTTACTAAAAATATAAGCTACACCTAAACACGTGCATTGAAATACGAAATAGAGGCAACGGACTACTTATGTGATGAATGTTAGTTGTGTGCTAAGCTCCTTTGTGAGAGAGTTGTAAGATTTTGGCCCAGCTATTCTAGGTTTTTTGACAGCCATTCTACTGCGGGTTTATTAGACGTTAAACGGTAAAAACCGGTAGCTGCCGAGTTCAGACGAGCATGCGTAAAGGATGAGCTGCTGACGTGTAGGTAAGGAAGTTAGCGCGATTTAATGCTTTAATTTGTAGAATCGAGCTGTCGTCAAGTGTTTAGTTCATTTTACAACGCCTGCTTTTATCAAATGCTATGAAGTGAGTTCACAAAAGCAACTAGAGGCAGAAAACCAAGATATCTGCTGCAGTCATTCTGCCAGGATTTAAGATACTGAATGTTAGCTAGCATCTTTTCACTTACAGTAGTCAGTATCTGCAGAAATTGCAGCTTTAACATAGTAGGTCAGCAACTTTGACGCCTTAGAGATCTGCTGATGTTAAAATGACTCGTGAAAATGCGATTTTTGAGCTCTCCAAATTAGTTTTAAGATTAAATGAATTAATAAGATGGGCAGAGCTGTCAGTTACAGCTGACTTTAGCCAGCTAGCAAACAGACTACTTCAATATCAGAATCTGAAAATATATTGATTTCTTATGTCATGAATATACATGCACTCAAAGACAAGAATAATGCACAGTATTAAACCTAAAAAACAAACAAAACAATCTAGGGAAAAACCTAAATGAAATATATAATGATATAAACAAATACTGCGGTATGAATACTATAGATAAGTAAATTATAACTCATCAACAATCTATTGTAACAGTTTAAAAAATGCAGCTGAGCTTTTTGAATGTTGCAATGGAAGGACACTAGTTGTCAGATTAAATAATTTACTTGTGCTAAATATCACTATTTCCTGGGTTATAATTCAAGTGTCTGCCATTTCAACAACTTTAGCCCAAATAATTTAATCTGACACATTAGATAAGGAATTTACAGGTAAGGGAATGGTTAGGAGTACATGTCCTGGTTTTATTGATGTTGGGCTTGACTGTGCAACGTAGGCTGATTGAAGAGCAAAGGTGCTTTTCACATTGAACATTCTACAGTACTGAATCTATTCTGTGACCAGACTAGCTCAAGTAAAACTTTTGAGAGCTAAATCTGTAAACTGATTCATGCACATGAACAGATTGTGGACTGTTGCTGTTTTTGTGGTGAGATGCCTTTGAAATTCAGTCTACTGGTATTACATTGCATTTCTACTTTTTAAGTGAAAGCATAATCAAATGGAAATGACAGTCAAACCCATGCAGTCTTAGAGAAGCAGAATTTTTTACATCACAGGAAAATGACTTAATTATTTTTGTTTATGTACTAACACATAAATTATTAAAAAACTTAGCTCAATAGAATGGTTTATGTCCGCAGTCTGATGCATGACAGAGCAATGATAGAAGATATAAACATTAGATGATTGTGACCAAACTTTTGGCCATGATGTCCAATAGGCTATAATGCATTTGAGAAGGCTTGTGACACTATTACTCAGTTTTTTTATTATTACTCAGTTTGGTTTTATGTTAACCATTTTGTTTTTCAGGTAGAAGTTAACGGTGGTAGTCCACTACAGGGAAACATGGGCAAACGGAAGGAACAAGGCTTGTATCGTGCCCCCTTCCCTCTATACACTGTTAAAATTGACCCTAAAACCGGACTGGTCCTTACTGCTGGGGGTGGTGGAGCGTCCAAGACAGGAATTAAAAATGGAGTGGCAAGTATTTTAATGAATTATTTTAGCAGTTTTTGTTATATACAATTCAGCACATTTGGTATGTTTTCAAATGTATCCTCCATGGTTGTGTAACTTTCTAGTATTCCTTATTTACACTGAATGATGAAGTCATTCAGCGTAGCATTAGAGTAATGTTTGGTTATTTATAATCAAACATTGGAATGACGATGTATTTGTGAATTTTGGCCTCAGCATTTCCTGAGTTTAGAGTTGGATGGCAGTCAGCACAGTGCCACACTGCTGCACTCTCACGACACAGGGACGTGCGCCACCATGAACATGGCACTTGGAGGAGATGTGATTGCTGCAGGACAAGATGGCAACTGTAGCTTGATGCGCTTCAGACAGCGTGCACCGAAAGAAGGGAAAAAAGATGGTTAGTAAAAGCAAGCTGAAATAATAAACTTTACATTCTTATTTATGTATGTGGATAATGTGTTTGTGTGTTTGTGTCTATATCATGTGTGTGTTTGATCCACAAGAGTATTCATCTTTCCTTAACACATGATTCATCTCTTTGATTTCTCTTTTAGCTTCAAATATAAAAATAGAAATTATAATAAAAGTTTGTGTCGCGTCTTCTTAAAAGAGATACTGTGAAATTTAATAGAGAAAACCCCTGTAAGTGATTGTAAGCTGGCAGGCTAAACACTAATATGAATTTGATTAAGGTTTTCGCAAAGCAATAATCTCACAGAATTTCTCTTTGGAAGCCGGTTGATCACATGTCCAGCATTTAGTTTAAAACTTCTAAGTCTAAAGCACAGCCTTTCAAGGTGTCTACAAACTATAGTATCAGTCTACAAAAATGACCAAAAAAAAAAAGACAGAACACATTAGATTAAATTATTTACTTGCTCTGCCTCACCTGACCTGATTTTTTGGGTTAAATTCTGAGTGTTTTAGTTTTTCAAGAAATTCAGCACATGTAAATAATTAAATCTGACACGTTCTGTCTTTCCTAAGCAATGCTCAAAAAGCTAGGCTGCAATCCAGGTGAGCTGCAAATGTAGACTGCCACAAATGCTTGTGGACATCTTTGAATTTTGATATTAATTTGTAACATTAGGTTCAGATTATTCAAGAAACTGTTAAATATGGTATTTACCTTACAGCTGGAATATTGTATGAAGATTATTTTATAAGATATTATTAGGATGTACTATGATGTAGAAAACAATTACAGAGAACTGCAGGACAATTAGTAACCACATCAGTGTGTTGAAAGCCAATTATACGATGTATGGCTCTCAGATATTTAACTTGCTTTTGATATTGAAATGGCAGGAGCTGGTGAGAAGGGAGGTGCTAGAAGGCGAGGGGGAAAAGGCCAGAATGGTGGTGGGGATGTGTCCCAGATGAAGGACGAGTCAATTCAGATCCTTGTGGAGGATATCGGAGTGGTTCAGTCAGACCTCAGCCCCCAGGACCCGGTTCAGAAGTGTGTGCGCTTCAGCTCCGACCTGAAGCTGCTGCTGACGGGAGGAGCTGACGGTTTTCTCCGTGCGTGGGAGGTGAGCATGTTCAGACAAGCCCTGAGTCACTTCAGCTGATTGCCTGCTCTCACAGCTGCATATTAACACCAGTCCTTTACTCCTTTTTCAGTATCCCTCCTTGAAGGAGAAGTTCAACTTCAAAGCTCACAAAGATGAAATAGAGGATTTAGACATCAGCCCTGATAATAAGGTATTGATATGGTAATGATATTGTGTTCACAGATCCTACGTTTTTCAGAATTGATAATACTGTTTCTACTTTACAATAACATTGTACAAGACAGACAGGTAAATAACACAGTGTGTCTCTGTGGTTCTCAGCACATTGTGACAGTTGGGCGTGATTTTGCATGTAGCGTGTGGAGTGGTGATCAGCTGGCGCTGGGTTTATGCTGGCATGTGAACATGCCCAACATCACAGAGAAGATGTATCGCTACCAGTCGTGTCGGTAAGATACTCAACAAACTATGTGGTCATATATGAGGTGTTAAAGAAATAATACTGAAGGCCCCTTTGTTCGGATTATATTTTGTTTTCCATGCTCCAATACACACCCACTGCAGCCCAAGGAAGACTTGTTAATTAGCTGATTAGTGGCATTTGTTGTGTTGGGAGAATGGAAATCACTAAAATGTGAATGGCAAGGGGACTCCATCTGTCACATCTGTATTGTATGGTTGATTACTGCAGATGACAGTTTTATCATTATTGCTGTAATTAATGAAAGAAGTTCAGAGAAAGCATGCTTAATAAGCAGCAGATGGTAGTTGGTTCAGCACCTGCCCTTTATTTTCTGTTGTAAGTGAGTTAGGAGGTTTTGTGGGTACGTCATTTTTCATCCATATGCTACTGTTGCTGCACGTAGAGATTAGGTCATTTGAAGATTGACGTTCATTGACGTTGTGACTCCAAATGTTTTTGTGTTTGGTGTTTACTTTCAGGTTTGCTAAAGTGGAGGACCAAAAAGATGCATTAAGGCTTTATACTGTTCAAATTCCTTATAAACGAGAACGCAAACCACTGCCATGCTACCTCACCAAATGGGATGGAAAGAATTTTCTGCCATTTCTCACTAAACCATGTGGCAATGAAGTGATATCTTGTTTGGGTGTGAGGTGTGTCCTCCTTCTTTCTGGTTGTTAGTCACTGTGATGTGTTCTCATTTGTTTGTTGTAACCTTTTGTTCTGTTGTTTGCTCTAAAGTGACTCTGGAACGTTTCTTGGCCTTGGCACGATCACAGGATCAGTAGCCATCTACATAGCATTCTCTCTGCAGGTAACTCAATTACACATGAAGACAAATAGTGTTGTAGTAGCACATTCCTTTAATGTCTATTTTTTTTCTTCTGAATCCTGCAGAAGTTGTACTACATAAAGGAATCTCATGGCATTGTGGTGACAGACCTGGCTTTCCTGCCTGATGCCCCAAACAGCAAACCTCTAAAGGGAGATAATGAAGTGGCCATGTTGAGTGTGGCAGTAGACAGCCGCTGTCAACTGCATGCAGTGCACAACAGGAGTAAGTGGCTTTCGCATGGTTCAGATGAGAGGTGTTTGGATGTATTTAGCAAATATTTAGCTGCACGGACTGCACAGAACACAAAAGCAGATATTAAAGCTCTGCCAAAACCTCTTATACTCTATGGAAGTATTGGGATACACCTGTTTTTTAAAGGTTTGGGCTAGGCTCCAGTGAAGAGCATTCTTAATGCTTTAGCACACCAGGGCATTTTGGACTAGGTCATTCTTCTAACATTGTGGACACGGTTTGGGGAAGAACCATTTCTGTTCCAGCATAACTGACCCTGTGCACAAAGCAAGGTCCATAAAGAACAACTGTCAAAGCACATGACTGGCTCACACCTGACCTTAACCCCATCCAGCACATTTGGCTTGAACTGTGAGCCAGGCCTTCTCATCCAACATCAGTGCCTGACTTCACAAATGCTCTACAAAATGAATTGGCACGAATTCCCACAAAAACTCCATCATCTTGTGGAAGGCCTTCTAAGAAGGGGGACCAGCTCCATTTTAACATCTATGTGTTTGAATGCAATCACTGTCAGATGTCCCAATATAACAGTTGTATTTTGATAAAAAAAAAGGAAAGGACTGTGTACATTTCCATTGTGGAACTGAGTGTGAATGGTTGAGTGTTCTATGGATGAAGTACAGTACATAAAAGCCTCTAATAACAGCTGCCAAATCCTACCTGATTAAAAATGAAAAATAAATGGAATAAAACAGTTGTTAGGAGTGGACACTTATTTATTAATTCATCCATTTGTTTATTTTACACAACATGAAAAACACATTTTTCAAACACTCTTGTGATGACTAAAATCTAACAGGCATATGGGTTTTTGTCTTTGTTTTGTCCAGGATCTCTTCCTCTTTGGCTGGTGCTGTTCCTTTGTGGTCTGCTGCTGGTGGGTGTCGTCCTGCTTCTGCAGCATCTATTCCCAGGTTTCATTTAACGGTGAACTCTGTCAGGGAGGAGTTGGAAAACAGTCCTGTCTCACCAACAAGCCAGTGTTCAGCAGCTACTAAGTGTTCACTCTATATACCAAATAGGCTAGAGCACAAGCTGCTGGAATTGTTCTACTAATGACAATTCTGAGGTAAATTGGAATGACAGTGTTTAATCACCAAAACTGAAGAATCATCTCTGGAGCAGACATTTATGTTCCTAAGTTCTAGATGAAGAACTGGGATTTAACCCGGAGATTCAGCCTCATGCTGAGCTTCATCTTCCCAATTATGATGCTTCAAATTCGACAGAACGAACAAGGACGTTTGTTGCTTTTTGCTATTTAAGATGCCCTCATGGATGTCATCTGTCCAACAAACGCTGTATAATGCCTTTAATGTAAAGTCTGTGTACTGCACACCGAGAGACATCATTTTTTTTAGTTATTTAAGTAAATACAAAATATAAATATACTTCTAAAAAGCCTTTGTGGTGTAGTACATCCTTCATTACTGCAATGTGTGAAACAGGGGTTGAGGTTTGGGTATGGGGAAGAGAATGCAACTAATGTCTCAAAATCAAATATTGATTGTTATTGATCAAAACAGGGAAAGACCCACTATAAATGCATCTTATTTTATATGAACTGCATCATTTATTAAAACGATGGATGTAGGTCCCCTAATGTTCTCTACTTCAACAGGAAAATTTGTAATTTGGCATAATGTAATAAAACATTTTATTTAAGAAAATGTTTACATTATCCTATGTTACTATCGGAAGTAAGCTAAAGTAATGTGACTTGGTTCCTAAATAGTCCTACAAGACTTTACATTGAAAGAAATACACCTGTTTCTCCACTAGAGGGCAGTAAAACTTCATAGGCCACCAAGCTGGACAAACACTCAAAAAGGGGTAAAACTATTTAACAGTATAATTTTTCTTGTTCACTTTCATTTACAAAACATTGTGAACCGAATAAAAATGTAGATAAAAAAACAGATAAAGTTTTATCTTTGATTGGTGTCGCTTACTATTACAGTAGTTCAAAAATAATATGCAGAACATCCTGTTGTGTTCAGAGGGCCTATAATGTTTGAGTGATTTATTTATTTATTTATTTGTATTTTATTTTATTTTTTTCACGTACCACTATTCACTTTTACATGACCATTTTCTTTAGCATTTCATGCATGCACTTTCATAGACAGGGGAGAGTATTTCCTTGCTTTCTTGTCCATGGTTTGTTTCATATGAGCAAGTGAAATGAGATTGTCCATGATACTGCTCATTTAAAATAATTATACAGAATCCTAAAATGAAGTTAATAATTATTGGATGAGTTCAATCAGTGCTGTTTCTCTCCAGGCCTACTCTATGCTCTCATCGCTCCACTGAAGTGTAATTCATGTTCCTTTTCCGTTTCACTGTGTCCAGTTTGATGTGTCAGGCCAACAGAACTGACGAATATTAATGAAGTGTCTCAGTGAATGACAGAGGGCTGCTGGCCAAAATCCACAGACTTCTGCCCCTGCAGGAAATCACACCGATAACGTCTACCCACACGAGTAAAGAGCACTCACAGCAGCTGTGTGTTCACAGAGGGCAGATGACGAGAAGATTATTCACCCAGTTATACCTACTTATGTTATTTGAGCGTCCCTAAAATGATTGTGCTGTTCACAGAGTCCCACTGGAACTGGTCTTTTTTTCCCCTTCCCCACTCAGAGTAAGAAATGCTATTCGAGCTTATCCTTGGTATCTTTGGCAGTTGATAAATGAGCGCATTCTTTCCAATGTTGAAGTAAAGAGAGAGGGACGAAAATTTACTGAGACACTTCATTAATTAAGTAGTCATTGCCTTCTTTGTATGAGCCCTGGACTATATGGAACAAGTCTAATTCAGTGCTGTTTCCAAACCTCCAGATGAATAAACCACCATTTATAAGCTGGCACTGAGGCTCGCAGTGCAGTATAAACTAGCTGGTGTCTTTTGTACAGTGTCAAGTTCAACACCATCTTCTTCACCAATCTTAATTTGTTCCATCCAGTCAAGCACTATGCCTTCACTTTTATTGGGGCTTAATGACCTTGAAGCAAAAGGTTAAAAGTTATTTCTCCTCTGGCTCTTTCACTTTGTTTAAACTTGACGTTCTGCCAAGAACTGGTTGTGTGTTTTTGTTACCTGCAGTTCCTCTTCGTTTCCGTCACCTTGTCCCTGCAGTTCAGGCCCTCTACAGAGAGGCATATAGTTTTAAACGTTGCTCAGGTTGCTAAGAAGCCTCAAGATAGCATGGGGTAAACTTTTGGAAAGACAGAGCGAATCAAATCCTACTTCGGCATGTAGATGAGAAGATTATTTTGAATTTCTAATATTAAAAGGGCTCTGCATGGTTGAGGTTTAAAGTGCCTTCAAAGGTTTACAGTGGATTAAAATATGTCTGATAGACCTTGATGTTTTGTTCAAGGTGTTCTAAATACACTTCCAGCATATTAACTGTCTTTTAACTATCTGAGAATACTGACACTCATAGAAATAGGTTCCACAAAGGGTGATTTGTGTCACTAGATGCTGCAGACAAACTGGAAATAAGATGTGAGTGTGGAGAATCTGTAACATAAGGAAAAGATTCTTTTCTAAAATCATAATTACAAAAGAGATTTGTTTTAAATGGTTTTAGCCAAAGAACCTTCTCTTTACTTTTAAGAGTGAGGTGTAAAATAATTATGTAGTGAATAAAAATTGTTATGGAATGTTTCCTATAATATATTGCTTTTCTCATCTGAAAACATTATAAAAAATGTACACATGTGCTCTGCGTGAAAATGTTTGAAGAGACATCATTGTATCTGATATTATGGATCATGTTATACCTTTAAGAGTCCATGTGCAGTACATATGAGTGTAATGTTGTTTGACAATTTATACTGTCAAGCAAAAGACGCATAAAATTAATTTTTTCATTCATGAAATCCTGACGACCTTTGATGACACAATTATACTCTGATAGGAGCCAACATAATTAAGTTCTTAACTGTCAGGATCCCTCCCGAAAGCAACGCACACAGAGACTTCCGTGCTGGCATGGGGTGAGTCCCGCTTTTATTGAAA
>JBBKCR010000006.1:13861678-13879706 GCA_037577295.1 Ladigesia roloffi | reverse complement strand
TATAATATATTGCTTTTCTCATCTGAAAACATTATAAAAAATGTACACATGTGCTCTGCGGGAAAATGTTTGCAGATACATCATTGTATCTGATATTATGGATCATTTTATACCTTTAAGAGTCCCTGTGCAGTACCTATGAGTGTAATGTTGTTTGACAATTTATACTGTCAAGCATAAAGACGCATAAAAGTAATTTTTTCATTCATGAAATCCTGACGACCTTTGATGACACAATTAGTCTCTGATAGGAGCCAACATAATTAAGTTCTTAACATAATTAAACGAGCCTTTGAATAGGACAAGATGTCATTTATTGGATGATAAATTGCGAAACATCTTTGAAATGTTTGATACATCACATGAACTATAAAGTGCACAGGGAGCTGCTTGAAGATCACTTTAGAGTCTTACTTAAGTGCACTTTGTTCTCATACTAGTATTGAGCTGTGATGGAATTGCTAAGTTAGAGTACACTACTGTTATTTGGGACTGTGGACCGGAGGCAGCAATGAGTCTGCAGTTCTGAGGCTGCTACTAGGATTAAGCAGAATCACATGAGGGAATTCGGGAAGATTGTGGACCAGGCAGGCACTTTTATGGTAGATGCTTTGTTTGGGAGTAGTGGTGTATGAAGGAAAAACTGCAAGGAAGAATTTGCAGTCCAGTGCTTTGATGAAGATGCAGGCAACATGGGTGGTCAGAAAGACTGTATGTAATGAAGAATAGAACACTGTAGAAAACCCTACGTGACCCTTTACGCACCACCAGTCTTCTGTGGTTAAGAGAACACACTAGGATTTTAAAGACTGTTCTATTTGTAACGTGCATTTTAACATCACAGTGTGGAAAATGACAGAAAATCTTAAAAAAACTTCAGTAGACAGTCGCTGAAGTAACTGCATGTTGATCTCTAAGCATGATTTGAGCCAATGGGTTAACTGCAATTTAACTCAAAAATAATTGTCTATGTTAACTGGCCATTTGGCAGATAATGGTAATAGAAAATAAAGCCACAATGAAGAGTCAAGAGGACACTTTTAGAAGGGCTTGCCTTTTCTTTCATTAACTTGTACATAGCCCCATTGGTGGCATGCCTCATAAAATGAACTTACTAATACATAGCCACAGCCTACTATGATGTGATAACAAGGTACTTAAGTGGGAACAGCATGGCGTTAGTTTTTTATGAACATGAGGTAATCTGTGGCAGTGGCTATGACTCACCTGTTAAGTTATATGAACAATATTATTAAATCATGGCCATACTTTATTTTGCATAGGATTTAAATGATTAAGTTGTGATAGTTAAGTCACAGGCATGGCTTAGTAACTCATGGAAACAAGTTGGTCAAAGCATGGCAACAACTTAATAAGACATAAGAACAAGTTCCTTAAGTTGTGATCATTATTCAGTCAGTCATTAGTACAAAATGATGACTGAGATATGGAAATGAAATAATTCGGTGATGGTTAAAGAATAGCCATGCATTTGTAAGGCATGGGAAGAAGATAAAGATGTTAAAAACAGGTTAATTTGCATCTATTTTGCATCCCTTAGTAAATTGTGGTCATGCATTAAAACTGTTCAGAAGCCTCGTATCCAGCTGGGCTCTTTCTGACCACCCACACTGACCACCATCAAGTAACTTATAATGTAATTATGCAATGACATAACATAACATAACTGTCAACCACAAGGCTGTATATAATTTTCTTTTTCATTTAGGACATTTTGCCAATCTTTAATATTTCTTCAATAACAGAGCAATAACAGATATGTGTAATATAATTAATGTGTGATGTAATTAAATGTGCAGTTAAAAAGGACAAGAAATCTTTAATTATATGATATAAAAGGTGCCTGGCATCTTTGAAATACACCATATGGACAAAAATATTGGGAAATTGTTTTTCAGTGTGGCCTTACTTCCAGTGAAGGGCAGTGCTAATGCTTCGGCATACCTAGGCTAGGTTTGGCAGAGATTAGGTTAATAAGTGCTAAAAATTATTTTACAAGATATATATTGGCAACTAATCAAATTATCCACATCTTATCTTGTACATATTCAGTGGTATAGAACGGAGGGTAAAGGCAGAGAAAGGAAGGCTGATTGAACTCCGACACACGAGGGGAAAACCAGGCCGAGCCGACAGATGGCGCTGTGGATCTGGCCAAAGGCTGTGAGCTGGAGGAAGCTGCCGATTTGTTGACCTAACCTACATTTACTTATAGAGGCACAACCTTCCCACATCCACAGACTTTTGCACAGACAGGGGAAAGTTCCCTTTAGACTGGATGGCCATGGTTTCTGGTGTGACGTCTAAAGTCACCTCACTAATGCAGGGTTTCACTGTGCAACAACAGCATTCTGTCTGCTCTCCCAGAAAACTGAATTATCTAAGAAAGGGAGGATCAGTCATCAACAAATAAAAAAGTCAAGAGACCCCCCCAAAGCTACAAAGTCCAAGCAACCATTATGAAGGCTTTTTGTTCCATCATTCCTCTCGTCAAACTGTGAAGGAGATTCACATGGATTCTAAACACACCCCCACCCTCTCCACTCCACCAGGCCTTCAACAGTGGGCAGGAAACACAACACCCACCTCTCACCTACACTGGAGCCCAACAGGAAATTAACACCCCAGACAGAGCAGTGTCTTAGACTCCACAAGGAATAAATACTGTCCTTTTCTTTTATTCTCAGCCTCTCACATACCCTTAAGGCCTAGCCTGCAAAGGGGATTTTGGTTTGTTAAAAGACTGGGGCATACTGGGCAGCCCTAGACATTTTGTCTGTAAAAGAATACTCTAACATTTTTCTGTGGAATCTGTGTTTTATGGTCAGTAACCAAAGAGAAACATAAAATGGAAAACACTCAAAACACACATACAATGGAAGATTTTTAAAGAATTTGATCATTGGTCTATGGTTATTGACACGACATAAAAACATCAGACAGAGATGAGGTGGTAAAACACTGGATTATTATTTGAAGGAGGAATTGTTTCATTTCATGTGTAGTTCATTGAAGATTACAGTATCCAACATGCAAACCTATTTGAAATGGAACTGATCACTAGTGTTTGTACTTAATTTCTGTCTTCTGCATCTGTGGCAGACCCACAGCTTTGAAAAAATCCCTTTAATATAAAGACATATTTTAGTGATGTAATACACGCAATCAATTTAAAAGGAGCACAAAATCCATCCACATCTGTATTATATGACTAGATTAACATTCTAAATGAAATGTCATATAGTAATTACATTCAGTAACAATGCAGTGTAGCATATATTAGTATAGGAATCCTCAGAAGGCACAATAAACCCACATATCCAGACAACACTACATACACACTTCATGTGTTAAACTTTCTTCAAGAGTATTTTCATGAATTCGTAACACAATAGAATTCATTCATTAAGCCTTATGTCTAAACACTCTTTTGTTTGAAACAGAAGTATTTTAAAATTTTCATAGGCTCAGAACCAGAATTGGTTGTCTCTCAAATAATGAAGCACATGAATCTGTGATTAGACATTCTCTCGTTACAGTGTAATGGTTGAAGTTTTAAGCTCAGATTAGACACTCACATTTCTTTTTACAGTAATGTAATGTGGGTTTGAAAATGTTTCATCAAAGAATACTCTGGAATTTTTCTTTGGAATTGTATTTTTCATGTTTTATGGGCACTCACCAAAGATAAAAATAAAATGGGAAACCATCAAAACACCCTTACAATAGAAGACTTTAAATGACTGTCTATGGTTATTGACAAGATATAAAACCTTCAGACAGAGATGAGGGTGAAAAACCCTGGACTATTCTTTGAAGGAGGAATTATATCGTTTAAAGTGTGGCTCATGCTGTCATTTTGAAATGTGATTATCAAACATACAAACTTTAGTTTTGAGGTTTTGTTAAAAGGAACACAGTAGTGTTTTCCACATTAGTTTTTGTCTTCTGCATTTGTAGTAAACTTGCTGCTTTGAAACACACTTTTAATGGGAAACACAGATGTACTGACCGCTTACAACTAATGAAACATCAGTTGTTTGTTATATGAAATGTCTCATCAAAGTGTTCATAAATTGAGGAAAAGTGTGCTTGCAGAGCATGAACATATAGACCACATATCCAGACATCACTACATACGCACTACACATGTTAACCTTGTATTTTGAAGGGGATTTTCATGTATTTTTCACACGAAAGTATTCATTAATTAAGTTATATGTCTGAACATTCATTTATTTGAAAACAGGATCAGTTTCACATCGGGAAGAATTAGTAAGAATCAGTAATTATTCATTGCAATTGTGAGGGCAAAGTTGTCACCTCGTCCAAATAAATCGCACTATAATCAGAAAGGATTGTTTCTCAAATCTTTGTGGAAACATTAATAAGAATATCTGAAAACAGACATTCCCTCAATTTTGTGTAATGAAATGATTTGTATTGTTATTGTGTAAGGGTTGAAGCTTCAAGCTTACACTAAACACTCACATATTTTACTCATTTATTCACAATGTTCAGCACATTCTCATACATCTTATATTGGAAGCCTGTTTTGAGTCAGCGAGTGTTGTAAGTACAGGAAAATGTGTTGAAGTAACAATCCATGGTGTAATCAGTGGTATAATGCAGATGTGACAGATAGAGATTGAAGCTGAAATACACTGGAATATTTCTAGAAGGAGTGATAATAGTACCTTTTGTTTTGAGACTGAGCTAACAGGTCTCTCAGCAATCACAGAGTATTTTCACCTCCTGGCGTGTTTAATAAAAAAGGGGCCGCTGGTCAGTGCCCACTCTCATGACAAAACAGTTTCATAAATTCTCTAGGTCTGATAGAGTTATGGCTTAAGTGAGAAGTGCTTTTTGACTCGATTTCAAAAGTGTGAGATAAAGTTAATAAAACATGTATGTTTCCACTATAAAAACAAGTCTCTCATGTCTCACGTGCTTCGCAAGATCAAGCTTTTCAAATTAGGGAGGAAAAAAAAAATCTATTTTGCCGGATGAAAAAGGTTTCCTGGGGTCAGTTTCACATAAAATATCCTCTTAAATGTAGAGCAGTCAAGTAACCATGAAAGGTAATGTAAAACAGGCGAGGCACTGAGAGCATCCCCTGCTTCTGCTGGTGTCAGCACCATAAAAAGCTGGCACAATAACTACCCCACCCCCCACCCACCATACCTCTTCTAAACACCGTGCCCCTTTCTGTCACTGCTCATATCCCTGCCAACCTTGTTTACAAAAGGAAAAATTGCAAAATGTGTACGATACACAACAAAGGCACAGAAGAACCACATTAGGTTCCCAACAGCGTATTTCAGTGTACAAATATTGTAGGTGAGTAAATGTGGAGAATCTTTTAAAATGACCCTTTTAAGGTGAGTCTACATGTGAATAGATTGGTTAAGCTGAATCATCGGCAGAAGATTACAGACATCTATACAAATATTTTCGAATGGAAAATTGTATTTAAAAAATAAATCTATGTACCCAAACGAGGCTTTATTCTCCATAAAAAACTCCATAAAAACAATAATTTAGACAAAAAATGTATTAACAATAAGCCACATGACTGCTGATCTAAGATATCTACAATAATATATGTGAATTTCATTTCCACATAAGGACATAAACTGTGTAAAGAAAGTTTATTAATACATATTTTTTTTTACTGAAACTGATTAATGATATAAAAATTTAATTGATAATTTCAGTTATCTAGACTACATACACCCAGCTTTGATAACTGCCAGCCCTGTTGAATCACAGTATCATTAAATCAAACATTTCTGGAAATAGGACAAAGGCAAAAACATCTCAACAAGGAGCAGCTCCTACCAGCAGTCATTTTGGAAGAGATGAGAAAGATAGTTGTCAAAATACGGCAGTCTGGAAAGGGCTAGAAAGCCATTACTAAGGCTCTGGGAATCCAGCAAACATCAGTGAAAGCCAGTGAATCTTCAAATGATAAAAACTGGGGAAAATGTGGATCTTCTCAGAACAATTCACCCCACTAACCTTTTTCCTAGAAAACATTGACAAATTTGTGACATGACAGAAGAACCTAGACAAATATCTGCAGAAAGAAGTGTGTTTTGGC
Source organism: Ladigesia roloffi (assembly GCA_037577295.1). Lineage (NCBI taxonomy): Eukaryota > Metazoa > Chordata > Actinopteri > Characiformes > Alestidae > Ladigesia > Ladigesia roloffi. The sequence continues at coordinate 13,873,582 of JBBKCR010000006.1, read as the reverse complement.
GTGTTCATATGTGACTATAAGGGGCCACTTTACTGAAGGGAAATATCATGATGACACTCAAAGCCTTTTGTAATAATTTTCTATTGACTAATTACTTGAAAATTGAACTTTTGGACGAGAGATTTATATATTTTTCATAAAGCGAGCGCATCATTCCGTTATAAGAACATCAGTCTAAAGGTCAAACATGGCGGTGGTAGTGTGATGGTGTGGAAATGCTTATCTCCTTCAGGGTCTGGGTAGCTTCCAATAATGAATTCTGCTCTATACCAGGAAATCTTACAGAGGGATGCCTTGTCAGATAACTATGATCTGAATCTCAAGTACATAACAAAAGTCTGAACTGCAAGAGCAAGTCTGCTTTGGAGTGAATCAAAAGAAACAAAATTAGGGTTTTGGAGTGGCCTTGTCCTGACTTGAACCCCAATAAGATTCTTTGCAGGACCTTACAGGGGTAGATTGTGCCCAAAAGCCTTCCAGTGTGGCTGAATTAAGCAATTATGCAAACAACAGAGGGCCAAAATTCCTCCAAAGTGATGTGAAAGACTGATTTCCAGTTATTGAAAACATTTGGTTGTAGTTATTAGGTGGGGCAATTACTTTTTCATATGAGTAATAAAGGTGTTGCCCTTTTTCCCTATAAGTGAATGAAATGACTATTTTAAAACCTTTTTATATTAAATTTCACATGGGTGTCTGAAACAATTCAGCGTGTCAAATATGCAAAAAAAAAAAACCCTTAGGAAATAACTGAAAATACAGAGAAATATATTTGGGGGTTTTGACTTTCTAATAATAGTTGTAAAACTGTAGACCTGTTTTGAAACATGGTTTGTGGGAACTATACTGTAATTTTTGCCGTTGTGGGAACTAAATGATTTAGGTTAAACTTGTGCAATTAATTTGTACCTTACGAGGTTAACAAACAAGCACTTATTTCTAACAATATCTGATCCACAAAAATGCATGATGTACAAAAAAGACATTGTTCTGATAATAACACAAGTATTCAAATAAATAAATCTTGAGGATTCTGGTGTATGTGTGGAAATAAGGTTGCTCCATTGTGGCCATGTGTCTGGAAGGCAGATCTCAGAGCAGGTCAAGGCAGAGCCGCAAGCCCCGTGTGTCCATTTCTACCGCACCTTTCTCTTACACCACACAACACTCACACATTCTACTGTATGACAGCTGCAGCTGACTGAAACCTCCTGTCGGCCTCTTTGCTGCATCATTTGCTGCTCATCTCCAGAACAAAGTGTGGCGCATTTCTCATGAATGTGCTCTAGAGCTCTTTCTCTACCAAAGTAAGGGTTTTATATGAAGGATATATGACCACTCAAAAAGCCTCTCTAAAGCCAACAAAGAGCACATATGCTGACACCCCCTCCTGCCCCCCCAAAAAGCCTTATATGCCTTTGGTTCTGGCAGAGTTTTGCCCATCTAGCATACTGTCTGTGTGCCATTATGCAAGGCATGGGCTTTCTGAAAAACATTTAAAATAGATCATTTAGGATATACGATCATATACCCATTGATTTCATCTCCATTCTTTATGTGTTTGGAAGTTTTAAGCAACTGTATATGCTCAAATGAGTAAACCGATATCAAATCATATACACGTGTGTATACGTTTTGGGGATTTGAGGGAGTGTGTGTGTGAGTATGTGTGTGTGTGGGTGGAGGGGGTGTTTGTGTGATTGTATGAGGTGGAGGGGTAGCCAGAGTGGCACCAGGTACAGCACTTCATGGGAGATGGAACACATTAGAGTGTATTATTGCTTCAGCATGTTTGAACCCACATATTTTTTCACTCCCACCAACTCCTATCGCAAGCACTTTGCATTGGAAGGGTTAGGGGTTAGGTTTAAATTCCGCAGATAAAAAAAAACAACCTCGACATTTATTTTCATTTGTGCTATAATTTGAGTCTATGTGCGCCTATGGGTCTGCGTGTGTTCGTGTGTGCGTTCGCCTGAATGTTCATGGCCCTGCCGTTTGCATGGAAACTCAAGATAAACAGAAAAATACTGCTAACTAGATTGTTGGTGGTCGCATCTAGAGTTAAACGTGATCTGCAAGCTTAATTTAGTAGTGGGCAAAAGCCTGATGAGGGAGAGATGGGGGGAGAGAGCAAGAGAGAGAGAGAGAGAGAGAGAGAGAGAGAGAGAAATGAACAGAGTTTGTTTTTGACAGAGGGTTGTGGGGATGGGATGGAAGAAAATAGCAAAAATGTGTGTCAGTGAGTTTAATTGCAGGGCCCCTAATCTGAAATGATTCAAGCCCACGTCTGTGAGGCAGACAGTGACTCAGACAGTCTGGACTAGAGGTTCCTCTCTGCTTTTGTCGGAGCCCTGATTGCTCTCATTTGGCCTGTTGCTGATTTGCTCCAGGCTGTCCTGACCACTCTGGCCTGTACCTGGCCGCCCTGGAGCTTCTGTAAGGGCTGGGGCAGTGTGTGGGTGCGTGGGAGGGAGTGATTCAAGGCAGAACAGAGCTGTGAGTGAATTAGCTGGGTGTTCCAGAGAGAAAACCCCCGTCCTGCTCCCACCACAAGCGTCTGCGGGGCTCCTCCACCCTGACGTCAGCCTGCGGGTTGCCGCGGAAAGCCGTCACATGCAGCTAAAAGCAGCAAGTAAACACATCAACCCTGAAAAATACAGGCTTACCAAAATACAACAACAACAAAAAAAACACAAAAATACAAGCTCAAGTTTCATTCACTTCTCTGTGAACTCCGGGCTGCCTTGTTTAGCAATTATAGTAATCAACACACCAACTCTGTAAGTGACATATACAAAATAACATGCTCTTAAAAACCTGATACAAATTATGTTGGTGAGGTCTCGTGTTCCATAAGCAAACACAATTTGTTGCTTTAAATAACCATAAACCTCAGCATGATAAACCATATTATGTTTTTAAAGTAAGCAATTGTAATGTTGATGTTTGTTTGAATTCAATCTATTATTATATTCAGTGATCTGATTTCAGATCTGATTTCAGTTTTCACAAACTTTGGATTTAATTGACTGTATACTGTGTATATGGTGTCAGAATGTTATGAAGACCTGTACAGGTGGTCAAAAACAGAATCGTATTACACTAATGTGCATGTAATTAAACTGTTTAAAATAGTTTGAAAGAAATGTGGTTATTAATCCAGTGAAAAAGCTGAAAAATCACCAGTAAGCAGTTAAAACCCAACATTAGGCTGGTGGCCAAGAGGTTAAGTATCTGCCCCTAGGATCAGAGGGTTGTGGGTTTGAATCCCAGGACTGCCAGTGGGACCTCTGTGAGACTCTTGAACCAAGTACTGTCCGCACACAGCACTCACCAGGTGCTGCATTCCTGGTTGTCCCCTGTTTTACTTGGTGAATGGGTTAAACAGAGAGAACTGTTTTGTCCTGTTCAGACTGTGGTGTGTTCACATATGCCAAATAGACACTTTAAATTAAAAGGGCATCAGTGAGTAGTGAAGGGTTTTTTCAACCACAGACCTGGAGACTCATTCATGGTGTTCAATCAAGAACCACACTTGTTCAGCTGTGCACAGCAGGACAGAGGCAAGATCATTAGACAAGCCTCAAAGTGTCTCTTTGTCTTGTGTCTGTCTAGACAAAGTATATGACTTTAAATATTAAATACTCAAGAGAGGATGTTAGTCATGTGGTCAGGCTTCAGAGGTCAGCGGACCGTAATCAGCAAACAACTAAAGGCTCAGAGAAGACATAAGAGTCATGAATCAGAGAAACACAGTTTCAGAACAGTTCTCCTTATCTCCATGAACACAGAAACTCCCAAAACATAAACATTACACATGGAGTACCCAGATACATTTACGAATTCTTCTTAAGAATACAATATAAAGCAGTTTTGTAGTGTGAGAATAATTTATTACATATTTCTCAACTTTTTAGGTACTTATCCAGCCACTTTTCATTTCAAGACAGGACAACTGGAAGTCACTCCTGTTTGGACCAGACCTCCATAACTGAATAAGAATGCAGCAACACGTCTGGTCTTCAATGCAGCAGAATTCTCTTACACATCTCTAATGCTGCAAACCCTTTATAGGCTTCCCATGGCTGCACACATTGGATTTCAAACCTTTATGTTTGGTTTGATCAGCAATGATCAAACCACAGGTCTCAGCTTGTCCTGTTATGGCATCGAGCATAGCCTGACTTGACCCACAGCATCTTAAAAATCAAAAACATGCATCAAGACTGTTTCGTTTTTTTATGCATGAGTGGTGGAAAGAACTTCTCCTGACCATCAGAACTGGCGAGACCACTGTTGTCTTCTACCAAACACTTCAATGAGCATATATTTTAAGCAAGAAAAAAACGAAACAACAAACCACTACACAAGAAATAAGACTAAAATGCACCTATGTACATTGCTCTGGATAAGAGCTTTTACACTTAATGTGTTTGATAGAAGCTGACATGTATAATGGCAGGACTGATGGAGGTAAAAATAAAAACAGCTAGATCTGTGCTTGGAAAATATTGATGAATGTGGGCCTACTCTTTGATAAACAATAGGTCACAGTTGCCTTTTTATTGTATGTGTTATAAATAATTTTAAGGTGTTTGTATTATGAATAACCATTAAGAGTTGTAAAGCAATACAATTTCCTTGTGTATGTTATTTTAGACATGAAGTTTTCCAAAAGCGACAATCATCACTTAACATTACACCAAACATCAATTAAAAGTAAAAAATATTAATAACACTACGTAAGCTGTTATTCAAGTTAATGTTTTGTTTCTGTGAATGCAGTAAAGCAATGGTTCTCAACCTTTTCAGCATTTAGGCCTGGTCACATTAGATGATATTAAATAACAAATTATGGACCAATGGCCAGTCTTGATTTTAGATTTGCGGCCCAATCAAAAGCCTTTATGGCCCATCAGTGGTCCCCAGCCCAGTGCTTCAGAAACCTAGCAGTAAACAAGGTAAAACATTTTCGTTTGTCTGATATTCTGTCATGATTTCATGTTCTGCCCAAACTCAAATAAACAGCAAACACTCCCGAAATTAAATAACCAAGAAGAAAACAGGTCAGGACAAATTCGGGTGTTAAACATTTTTATAACAAAGGAAATAATTCTAAATGACACTTATAGTCCCCACTCTGATTCGTCAGCACGGACTGAAGGCCATATTTGGCTTTTACTGTAGAGAGATGGGATGCGTGCAGTGACAGATGTGGCGTCTTCATAGGCGGTAGCCGAAGGTTGTGTACATGTAATTGTGTATGCTGACATGATATTGTTTCCGATCTGGTCCATGACGACAGAAGTGGTCTAGCCACAATAAAGCAGCGAGGAGTGCCCAGAGGTTCTGAGCGAGACTCTGGTCTACGTCCGCTCTGGGCTGTCTGACTGCTCGGCCACGGGCCGCCCCTGCGTCTCCCCACCAGCGTTCTGCCTACAGGCAGAGGGGGCGCTGCGGCCTCAGACCCTCAATTTGTCTCTGTTGACTTCTATTTCTGCCAATGAGTCAGATTCACAAAAATCCCCTCATTTAAGAAAAGTGAAACGTCACATTGGTGGAGTGTGTATGTGTATATGTGAAAGTGTGAGGGACTAAATTACACGAGTGATGAGGCTGAGGGTACACAGACACACATTCATACACAATATGTCCAGACAGCATTTTGACTAATAAAAACCTCTTTGAGCACAAAAAATGGAAAATTTTTGCAAATGAGCCTTTTGGGTTTCTGACAAAAGTGTAAAGGGACAAAGTAAATGACAGAGGTGACTGGAACAAGTGTGTCCTCATCTCTCTCTCCCTCTGATTCGCTCTTTCTGTCCTCCCTTTCTCCTTTTATTTCTTTCGCTTTCCCTCCTCTTTCCTCTTGTTCTCTTTTCTCTCACCCATTCCATGTCTCCCCTCAAAAAATGCTGGAAAGGCAGGAGATCTTGGTTGAGGCCAGACAGTTGGAAAATTGATTTTGTAGGATAACAGGATCAACATGTCACATCAAAATTCACACGGGTAAGAAAATACACACTCTTGCTGGTCCATTTCCGTAACGGAGTTTTATCAGGTTTTATTTATACAGATGTTCTTGTCGCCAATGTTAAGAAAAACAAATCATTTACGATTAAATAGAGATTAGGGGATAGTGTATCACTAACATTGCACATTGACCTAGTTGTGAACATGATGTCTGTTTTAATGAGGACACACTGACAGAGTTAATTGTAAAACAAAATGTAGAACAAACCTGCTGCTTTGAACACATTTAGGAATATATATTTCAGTTTTACATTAAAGACTCTTTATTAAACCTCTGTAATTCCTATGTACTACATATTCAATATACTACAGTATAAATAAAAATCTAGTAAAATCCTTTTTTTTCTTTGTTTTCCACTGTCAGTGATGAGACAGGAATGTGGGAAATGAGAGGTGAGCTACCAATGTGGCGCTGAGACAAACGAGAGAGCTGGTAAACCATGCTCTGAGAACGCTCCGTGAGGTGTAGAGATTCCCACCAAGGAATCCTCGTTCTCGCACGCACACAGGGAGGGTAGATAAGGATTGGATATAAAGTACTCACGGTACCACAAGGATGCTTGAGAGATAGTAATCTCTGGCATAAGGTTGGAACCCTAATGTCTGGGTGCTAGATATCACCTGATTTCCTGTTTATATGCCCAATGCGTGAATTTCTTCCAATGCCCTGTAATGTCACGCGATCTGGTGCGTGCAACGATAGTCACGGATGAGAGTTGGATCCAAGATGTGACGGTCGGGGACCCAGGATCGCTGAGTGCCACGGCCACGGCATTGCGAGTCCTGGATCTGCCGAACCGTGTATGCAGGACCACCGTCAAGAATACGGTGTGGAGGAGGAGCCAGGCCTGGGGAGACAGAGAAGAAAAAAAAACTGATTTAAAGTGTGACATGTGGATCACAGGATGGATACGAAGACAGCCAGGCAGCCGAAGTCTGAAGGTGAGACGGTTGATTCTCTGAATGATTTTGTAGGGCTCGATGAATTTGTGCGCTAGTTTCTTGGAGGGTGTTTGAAGGATGATGTTCCGAGTGGAAAGGAAGCGCTCCAGCTGTTGGTTGGCCACTCCATCTGGCCATTACTCTGAGGGTGGTATCCAGAGGAGAGGCTGACAGAGACGTTGACCAGATGGCAGAAGGCTTTCCCGAACTGGCCCGTGAACTGGAGCCCTCTGTCCGTGATGGTGTCCTTGGGGAACTCATGCAATCGGACAATGTGCTCGAGGAGGAGTTCTGGTGTGGTCTTCACGGCCTTGGAAAATAGGTCGATTATGGTGAGGATTGTGTTCTTCCCCAGGGAATCGGGAAGACCAATTACAATGTCCAGAGCGACGTGACTCCAGGGCTGGTGAGGAACTGGTAATGGCTGGAGTTCCCCCAGGGCTGTGGTGTTGAAGGGTTTGATGCATGCGCAGATGTCACAGGCCTGGACGAGGGATTTGGTGTCCTGTTTGATGGTCCTCCACCAGAAGGACTGCTTCAGCAGCACGAGCATCCGCTGCAGTCCTGGATGACCTGCCAACGCAGAGGAGTGAGCCCAGTGGAGGACTTCAGACTGGATGCTGGAGGGCACGAACAGTTGACCAGTAGGGGTCTCTGGAGGTGGTGATCCAAGGCATGTTCCTGGCGCACACGAAATTCCAACCCCCACCGAAAAGGTGCCAATATACATCCGGGCGGCAAGATGGGTGCAGCCTCTGTCTAGGGTGGCTTGAGCTGGTGTTGGCTGGAGAGAGAATTGGCCTTAGTGTTCTTGGCTCCCGGACAATAGGCAAGATGTAAGTAAAGCTGTTCAAAGACCAGCGCCCATCATGCCTGCCTCGGATTCAGCTGTTTGGCCTGGAACAAGCGGCCGCCCTGTAACAAGTGGAGCCATTCCTCTAGAGCCCACTTGATGGCAAGCAGGTCAAAGTCCCCTACGCCATAGTGCTGCTTGCGGTTTGAATTTTCTAGAGAAGAAACCGCATGGGTGCAGTCTCTGGTCTGGACCTCGCTGTGAGGGAATGGCTCCTATCCCCACATCTGAGGCATCCACCTCAACAACGAATGCTTTGGTCTGGTCCAGGTGAAGAAGGATGATGGTGGTTGATGGTGACGGAAGACTATAGTGAAGACTACAGAAGACTCACTGTAGTGGCACTGAACTGCCACTACAGTGAGATGGAATAGACTGGAGGTGGATTTGGTGAGTGCAGTAAGAGGTGCTGCAGAAGTAGAGAAGTCCCGGTAGAAGTTAGCGAACCCCAGAAACTGTTGCAGCAGCTCCTCTTCGTTTTGGAGTAAATGAGGATGTTGTCCAGGTATACAAAACACCACATAGTCAGCATGTCCTGGCGGACATGGTTAATTAAACTTTGGAATGCCGTAGGACTATTACACAGACCAAACTTTTCATAGTGACAGGTGGGGGTTATAAATGCCATCTTCCACTCGTCACCCACTCTGATTGTAGGCATTCCGAAGGTCCAGTTTGGTGTACACGCGTGCACCAGAGAGGGCATCCAGAGTGGTGTTCATGGGGGGGAGTGAATTTTCACAATGACTCCAAGGCAGGGGAAACTGATCGTTCTGTTCCTCCTGTGAGAGGGAGTACAGGTGGCCATGGGCAGGCTTTGTATCTTGAAGGAGGTTGATCAGCAAGTCGCACGGGCGGAGCGGTGGCAGTTGGACAGCTTGGCGGTGACTGAAGACCTTGGCCAGGTCACGGTACGGGACCGGAATGGCCTCTGGGTCGACCTTGTGGTCTGGAGACTCCTCAGGGCATGCTTCAGCCTTCACCATGGAGCAAAGCACCCGATAGGTAGGGCCCTATTGGAGAATTTTTCTCCCGACAATGCAAGCTTTAGCCAAGGATGGCCTAAAATAATGGGTGGATCAGTAGGAATTGAATCTTTTTGGAATGGTCTTCAATTTGAAGATGAATGGACTGATCTGTCCATCTGATGATGGGGCTAACAAAAAGGGCACACTGTCGATGGCGTTGATGTGCACAGGCTGAGTGTGCACCTCAGATTGGATCTCTAGCTGGGCAGCAAAGTTCTGATCAATAAAATTTCCAGCTGCCCCCGAATCAACGAAGCAGCGATCACAGTCTGTCTGTGGCCCAACCGGACACCTACCTGGATGACAAGGCGAGAAAAGGTAGGAAGACAGGAGGTGGCTGCCAGAGGACCAGGTGAGTTCCTCCCACTATTCACATGGTCTGACCGTTTCCTGAGCAGAGAGGGCAGACAGCTCGATGGTGACCGTGGGAGGCGCAATAGGCACAGAGGCCCTTGCGATAGCCGCAGAGGCTGAGGTGGCTGAGGTTTCATAGAATCGGGTCCGGGGTGTGGGCTTCGGGAGGGTGGCCAGACGCTGATTGAACCGGATGGCCAGCTATATTATACCTTCTGGTGTGGAGGGAAGCTTGTGTCCTGCAAGCTTGGTCTTCATCCGTTCGGATAGCCCTTCATAGTAAGCCATGTGGAGGCATCACTCCATGTGGTCTGTACTGAGAGGGTCTGCAATTCCGCCGTGTACCTACTCACCGTGCCCCTGGCGCAGATGGTACAGATGGGAGTCAACCACCACCTCACTTTCATGATGTAGAAAGGCAACCCTGAGCCGCTGGAAGAATCCCTCGTAGGAATGCGCCACAGCGCTGTTGGATCTCAGAAACACGGTAGCCCATTCTGCTGCCTGGCCAGAGAGGAGAGATCCGGCTCCTGTCCATGGGATTGCAGGATCGCTGGAACTCAAAAACAAGGGAGAGGTGAGTCAAAAACTTCACATTTGGAATTGTCCCCTTCCCATTTATCAGGAAGAGAGATGTTAGCATGCTCAACTAAAAGGGTGAGAATGGGAGCAGCAGGTACCACTGAGGCAGGTGGATCTGGTGCGGGTTGGAAGGCCGACTGGGGAGCCTGACGCAGAGACACAAGGTCCGCACGCAGGTCTGTGGCCTCCACATAGCCTCGTAACCTCCTGTTTAAAGTTCACGATCTCAACCGCCTGGTGGGTAATGGCTTCCCAAATACAAGCGAGATACGTGGAGCTTGCTTCAGTCCCAGACATTCTGTCAGTGATGAGATGGAAATGTGGGAAATGAGAGGTGAGCTACAAATGTGGCATTGTGGATGAGCCCAGTCTCTGAGACAAACAGAGAGCTGGACCTTGCTCTGAGAACGCTCTGTGAGGTGTAGAGATTCCCACCAAGGAATGGAGATAAAGTACTCACGATACTGCAAGGATGATTTCCTGTTTATATACCCAACACATGAGGTACTTCCAATGCCCCCTGACGTCATACGGCCTGGTGCATGCGACATCCCCCTCACCATTTGAAGAATGTAAAAACATTCCTGCTGTAAATGTGCAGGTAAATATCGACTGCCTTCTTTTAGCGAAGTGTGTTCACTTAAAGGGGCTGTATGGTCAACAATAAATATCATGTGTCTTGTAATTCAATATTTGGGGTTCTTGATATTGTTCTTTTGTATTCTTGATGGTGTTCAATACCATTACAAACTTTAAATAAACTTCAGTAAGACAATTTTCTACAATATACATCCATGAACAAATAGGTGTACTAATTGTAAGAACTGTATCTTTTCTGGCTCTAAAACTGGGTGTTCTGAGCAACAAAGATAACTGCAAAAGCCTGTGACTCAAGAAAGAGTGATTAATGCAGGGATTAAATGCAGGGTGTGTATGGTAAGATTGTGGGTGAGATAGTAAGAGTCTAAGAAACACCCAGCGACATTCAGTCTGCTCCTTAATACTCCCAGTGGCGAGGGGTGTGTGATGTGGGGGGCATCACACACTGGGTTGCAGTCTCTGTGTCAGGGGGCTCCTCTCTTCCTGACAGCATCATTCTCTCCACAGACCACTCAGACGCATACATGCACGCAAATGCCTCAATAAAATTATACGTCTGCCCCTCAGAGCAAACACTGTGTGATTCAGTGTGGCATGGTGCTTGGCCCCTCCAGGAGATTTTAATGCGCATGTGCTATATATGTAAGTGAGAATGGCTAATGTGAGAAAAAATTGTAATGGTGTTTTGGATGAGTGTGTGCTTTGGAGGGGGGTGAACACTTTGGCCTTAGTGCCGCTGAATGGTTGCTTGAGAAAACATGGACAGAGGCCATTTTGAGTGGAATGAGGTGAAATAAATCGGGGGCCCTCTCCAGCTGTTCTTTGCTCCATCCTTGTGCAACACACTCCCAGATGGTGGCCGTTGCTCTTTCACTCACATGTGGGCAGCTTCATTATCATGAGGTGAATTACAGTAAAACATTACCAATCTCCAGCTCATGATGAACTTCACAGCTGTGGCTCACACTTGTAGGCTTGTTTCCCTACTGAGCAGAAAGTGAGCATGGACTCAAAGCAAACGGCTCATTTTACCTGTTTTAAATGGCCAGGCTGGCATGGCACAGTAAAACAACCTCAAGAAGAACTTCAGGAGAAAAGATCTCACCAACCTGATGCTTTGGATTTACCGTACCATGTTTTAAATGGTCTGTGTTTGATTTATGCGCACACACACACACACACACACACACACACACACAAACACAAACGTAAGTCATATACAGGCAAATACCAGCTTAATATTATTTAATCGGTTTATACTAAATTCATACCAAAACTAACTTTTTTATTTGTACCATTTAAACATCACCCTTTTGTTGACATTTAATGAATGAAACAATAATTAATTATTGCGTTTCATTATTGTAACGACCATGGGGTGGTTATCATTTGTCTGCCTGTTTGTCTGTTTAATACGGGGGGGCGTAGTGGTGGCGTAGTGGTGATAGGGTGGCAGGGTGGGGGTTGGACAGGGTGGTTTTGGGGAGTAAGGGCGCACCACAGGGCCCG
>JBBKCR010000006.1:13838288-13861579 GCA_037577295.1 Ladigesia roloffi | reverse complement strand
TCCTGCGGTCCACTGCTGCGTCGCCCGGGTTGGAGGAACTTCAGCCCGGCCACATTGGACAGTGGCAGGCGACGCAGAACAGTAAGGAGGACATTGTGTATCTGAGAAAGTGAAATTAATGTTTTAGCTGGGTAGTAGCAGGTTTTTTTTTACTGATATGTGTACTATCTTAACAAAAAAGGATACTATAAAGAAACATTTTTAAACATATGGTTTTCCATTCTAGAAAAAAAGACTATGCAAAGAAGCATGTAACCATTCAGTTTCATCAACACATTTCTATATAAAACAGCTTTATTAAAGAAGATATGAAGAATTACTTTTAAGGGTAGCTGACACCATTCATTTATGGTATCTTTAGTCAAGCACTAGTCAAAATGTATATTAACACAAGAAGCAGGCACTCTTATCCAGAACCGTTTGTCCAGAGTAACATTTACATCTTGGAGACACTATTATATTGTCATACACTCTAAAATATAAATGCAACATTGTAATATATACTCAGTAGATTTGTATAGGGGCTTCTCCATTCTGAATGCAGAAGTGTTTTTCATGTGATGGCATAAAGTGCCATATAACCCCGCTGACCATTTTAGACTCCATCAGTCCTGGTTTAAGATGTGTTAGGAACCATGGTTTCATATATTTAAGAACCTCAAGGGATTACATTTAAAGTTTCAGACATGCACCATTTATGCACAAGCCACTAAGAAAGAAAAAAAAAACACTGCAAGCTCGGCTGCACAGCGAGGAACGATCAGAGCAAACTTAGAGGTGGTTTGCAATTAAGTGGGGAGTTTACACGCATGTACGGTTGGTCTCTCCAATCCTACATTACATTATTAAAGATGTCAGTAATCATCTCTCAACATATGAAATGCATTAAATGGCTTTTCACTTCTTTAGAGTTCAAATGGCTTAAACAACTGCTCTCTTTTAAGAATGTATTACATAAGAGGGCAGATTTTTACAGCAGTTCTATAAATAAAGCAAAATAAAAAAGAATTTTTTTCTGGTAAAACAATCAGTGGTCTCATAAACAACACACCCTTGAACGCCCTGTGAATCTGGCACAGAATGTCACAGCTCAGAGAACCTGGCAACTGCTGACCATCAAAATGCATGACAAATACAAGAACAGTCTGTCTGTAATGCAGTGCTGTGTATCAACCACTGGATGGATTCTGACTGCTGGAACGCACTCCAGAATGTCTACTACTATTGGCCAAATCCCTCATACTATTAGTCAGACATTATATGATTGGCTTGAGACATTATACCAATTTTTCCTGCCAGACACTTCTCAATAGGAGTATCATTCCAGATAGAAAAGTCATTCCACAATATTGGTCATAGCAACACTTAAGGAAATGTTTTAGTGCGTCTAGCTGTTTGTAAGGAATGGCTGCATTTTTTGTCATGAATCAATGCAAACATTTCACAGGATATTAACAACATTACAAGGAAACTCATAGTAGTTAAACAGCTAGGGCACATTTTTATAGGTTTTAATGTGTAAATCCCAGTTGGTTTCTATAAGCACAGCTCGCTGACCCTGAGTTCAAATCAGTATCTGATTTGCCATTACTCGCAGCATAGGATACTGCAAAGGAATCAAAGTAAATGACAAATACCAGAAAAAATCCAAGGAAGCAAATAAGAGGAGAGGTTTATATGTTCATGCAACTACAAAAGTGTCACTAAAAGAGGCTTTGTCCATAAAGCAGTGCCAGTGTGACCGCTCAGGCTTTGTAGTGTACCACAGGCCTTAAATGGGGAGAGTCGTGGATGGCATCCCTGAACACAGTGCAGGCACTGTCTCGTGGCAGCAAGGACGTTGGAATAATATGTGTGTTGGATGTGGGCCCACTATTAAAGATGGAACCCACTCAAAGGATTTGAAGGAACTTTTACTATCTTACTCTGATGTCAAAGAACTTTTAAAACTGTAATCAAATCACTAAAATGGACAAGAGTAAGGTTGTTAATGAAAAGTGACGGCAAATTAGATTTCCTCATCCTATTGGGTTTTTAAGAAGCGAAAGAGATGCCGTTTCAAAGCTGGAGGAAGGGAGAAATGAATGTATTCGATGATTTGATCATGCTTTGAAATATTAATAGGGTGAAATTTGAACAGGATCCCACTTCAAAACAAGCAGCGCCAGGCAGCGCATATTGTGATTGGAGAGGGGACTGTTTATCCTTGAGCTAAACCTTGCTCGCTGCCCTCAGAGGTTTAATCTGGCAAGGATGACCCCGCACAGCACAAATAAAGCAGTGGGCCGTGAAAAAAAAAAAAAGGCTGAGTGAGTTTCTGTCACTCCAGCTGCCCGGCCCCTGAACACCGCACAAAAACACACAAGTGTCCCTACGGGACCCTGAGTCAACACCACCTCTATCCGCTGGCGGACGCCTGCAACTGCTTTTCTAATCACAGGAAAACCTATCAGGAGTTCTGTGGCTGAGTGGGTGTGTGTAGGTGAAACAGCAAGACCTTACAATTACACACCCACCCACACTGGTGCACCTTCACCCAGATTATCCGAGAACCCATGTCTCCTAGACTAATAACACAACAACAAATACTTCTTAATAAACTTATTAATGAAACAAAATACATTTACTCCTGCTTTGTCTCTGAAATCTGAAAATGCAGACAGCCAGTGATTCACAAAACAGTGATGACATCATTGGGTCAGAAAAGACAGCATGACTAATCTTTCTAGACGCTCGTGCCACAGTGACATCATCATCATGAGACGAGAGTCTGATCGTTGCAAGGTATTCGACGTCTTAATTCCAAAATTTTATACCATGTGTTGACTGTCTCAGAGAGGGATGAGTGTTCTTTTGGCAAGCAGCTATGCTTTCCAGATAAAATTCACATAAACACACAAAAAAAGGAAAGTGAGTGAGCAAAGAGAGACAGGCAGACACAAAATGAGTCATAGTGCAATGACATTACCACATATGAAATATATGCAGCATGACTAGCAAGAAAGCACCGTCTGAAAAGAGACATGAGTACATTTGAGAGTGAGATCATCATGTAAAAGCAAGTCCTCATTTATCTTAATGTAGGCCTCCTCAAGCAACTCGATCACCCTCTTCATTTATTCCCTGAGAAATGAAGACCCTGAACTGTTTGGCCCATGGTGAACAAAAGGTGACGCTTCTAGTTTTTTGTTTCACTTTTTCCCCAACTGAACGTTTAGAAGTTTTCTGCTGTCGTTTCGGTGAGGCGCCCACTGGCAAGCAGCAATGCTAGCTTGTTTATGTGGTTACTGCTAAATGCATAATGTAGCAAGCTTGGTTTTTAAGGGCTTGTTAATGTTGTGTTAACAGTCATAAAGCCCGTCCATAAGAAACAGGAAAAGATAAATTGAATTAGGACAATTCTGATGAGCTAAGCTTAAGTTTCCTCTTAACAGTCTCTTCCAGCATAACTGGCCCTTGGGGAGAGGGAGCGTAGGGGGTTGTATCTATGGAAACCAGCCAGCATGGCGGTCCGACGATGGTGGTTCCCAACCGCCTCTGAGGCACCAGGGCTTAATAAGTTTTCGTCAGGCCAACGTACATCATAACAGACGCTATTGCTCCTCATCGTACACAACAGCGAGAAGCCCTGGCGAGGACATTAACAAACAGAAGTTGGAAATGAAAACCATAATCCTCTTTGAACTCAGGGGTGGCCAAATATTCTCCTCTGGACTGCTTTGTCAGCATCCAGAGTGAAGGAGGACTTGTAAAGGAAAAGGAGGGGGGTATACATGAAAGATGTGCTTTTAAGGAAGAGGTGAGCTGCTACAGTTAATAAAGTGTCAGGCAAACACAAAGAAACATCAGCACACTTAGAATGATATGGTAAGGACCAATATCAGTCCTGAGGGTTGTAAGAACCAGGCAAACAAGACTTCATTTCAAACTGTTACATACAAGACTTGGAGAAATGTAGCCTGATCAATTAGGTTATTATATTAACTCACATTCTTAGTTTAGGTTAATGATACATATTGTTTGGACAATAGTATTTGGATACCTGTCTGGCGCACTAACTGGGACTGGTTGCATTAAAATACATGCCCTTTAATAAGGAGTTGGTCCTCTGCTTTGTAGCTATAACAGTTTTAACTCATCTTGGAAGGCTTTCCACAAGATTTTGAATGTCTGAATGCGAGAATTTGTGCCCATTCATTCCATTGAGCATTTGTGAGGTCAGGCACTGATGTTGGATGAGAAGGTCTAGGTCACAATCTCTGTTCTAGTTCCGGCTGGGGTGTTGGATGGGGTTGAGGTCAGGGCTCTGCCAGCCCAGTCAATTTCTTTCACACAAAACTCATTCGACTACGTCTTTATGGAACTTGCTTTGTTCACTTTGGCACAGTCATGCTTGATTAGAAATGGGGTCCTCTAACCTGGGTCTTCTTCAAACTGTGTCATTGTCCAAAATGTCTAGTTATGCTGAAGCATTAAGATTACCTTTGACTGGAAGCAAGGGTCTTAGCCCAAACCCTGCATTAGGAGGTCCCAATACGTTTGTCCATGTATCTAAAATATATGTTTAGGTTTGTTTGAGTCTGCAGGTATCTGGGGTGGGACTTACATTTGTCAAAAACACAAAGAAACAAAATACTAAAAAACAAAAAATCACAGTCCAAATCGTAAACAGGTTTCAAGATACAAAGAAAGATATGATCAGGAGGAAAAACTGATCATAAATGTGGTGCTTACTCACTACGTCCTTTATAGAGCATTTTCTGTGATGATAAACATTGAAGCCAAGAGTGGAATGAGTTTATTAAATAAACCAAAACACTAAAATGAACAAGGAAACAAAACAAAAAGCACTTAATAACTTAAATTGAGGAGATATTAGACAAATGGAGTAAAAAAGGTACTTATACCTAAGATGCAACAAGTATCAAGCATGTAGTTCAGGCTTAAGTCCTTACTATATACTCCCTTTTATAGCTCAATCAGTAGAGAGGAGGACTGTAGGCACTGTAGTTTGTTGGTTCAAATCTGGTTTGAAGGACACTTAAGGGGCAGGTGGCAGCCTAGCAGGTAGGATACTTGTCTCTGGACCAAGGGGTCATTTGAATCCTACCTTAAGCACACCAGCACTGGGTTCCTAAGCAAGACCCTTAACCCTAGGAGACTGCCCCCTGAAGTTAGTTAATGGAATTTGCTGTGGATAAAGGCATCTGCAACATGTCCTAAAGGTAAATAATAAATTAAAGTATGAGGTCAAGCAAATACGAGCATTGATTCAACCATCTTGATGAGCCAGTTTCGTATCCTAAAAACTCTCAGTGGCATATTTTAACTAAGGCCACCAAAGGTTGACTTGGAGGCAATAACAAGTGAAATTTGAACACCTGATAGGACATTGTTCCTCTGAATCTGTTCAAAGGACATTAACTCTGATCTTTTGTAATGCACTAATTTCTATGCTTTCCAATATAAGCAACATAATTTTCAATATCATTCAGTTCTTTGTTCTTTATCATTAAATAATAACCATTTTCCATCTTAGTTTAAAAAAAGGATTTTCAATAGATTTTAGCTGGAATAGCAGGAATATCCTTTTTGATGTTTGAAGGATCTCTACATAATGTAGTTTCTAAATTTTTATATTATGTGAAAGATCATTTTATATTTTATAACTTTTTAAGGGTTCTTTATATTCACATATCTGATTTACAAACTTGCTTGTTCAGGAAGTGAAATGGTTCTTCTATGACACAACTTCAATACATTTTGCAGTTGGATATAACAATAGCAGCCTTCTGACTGTTCCCTGTTACAGTTAGATTTCTGACACCTTGCTCAATAGCGTGATCAATAACAATGAAAATGTACCATCAGTTTCAATATTTATGGAGAGTGTGGGACCTTTGAGCACTGGTGGCAGTCAAAGCGTTCATAAAAATCAGTAAAATATCAACTGAGCAATCCAGGTCAAGATTCATCTTCTTCTTTAACATGAAAAGTCTTCTGCAAGCCTTACCATCCAGGTTGATGATGGCAGCTGTACATCTCACCACATATTATATCATATCAGGATCCACATCCTCCAGTTTCATCCTTCTTAGGAATGCCACCCACAGCTCCTGAACATTCTAAAAAATTAGATTATTCTAAAAATCCTTGAAACTTGCTAAAGAATGCAGGTGACGAAGCCTTTCACTTGTCCCATTTTCTTCCATCTCCTCCAGACTGATTGAAGAGAGTAGGAAAGGGCACTCAGAGGTTCAGGCCAAACTCAGTAGTCAAAGCAGGAAGGGCTTCAGTTTGCATAGTCTGACATATGATTTAAATAAACTATTGTTTGGGTTACAAACCTCAGCTCAAGGGTGAAAGTCTGGTGACTTTGTGTCTGGTGATTGTGCGAGTGTCTGACTCATTCAAATGATGTACAGTTCACTTAATGCACTCTTGGATTCTAAATCGATAGTCTAATGTCTTCTGGATGTAGTCTGTCACTCCTTCTCATAGCTAGACAGAGAATTGCAATCATTGTTTGGGGTTTAGCTGTCCAGTAGATCTGTGACCCTTCTAATGGGGGTGTGGTCAGAGGAGCAATCTGGACTCTGTCAACACCTTTGTTCCCCAAACAGGCTTCTGGAGCGGCAACACATGGAAAGTAGTGTGCAGTGGAAACTGGCTGCCAAAAAGCCCAAGCTCTGCACCTCTTCCAGATTAGCATTCCTTCCATCTGACACATGCGCTGTGTAGCAGATTATCATCTAAGTGGACAAAATGCAATTTAGAGATAGGTGGGCTCCTCGAAGAGAAGCGTCGAATCCTAATGACATGCACATTAAGAGACAGGGAGTGCGATATGAGGAGGTGGTCATGTCACATGGAAAACACAGCCCAGAGAAGCTCACCGAATTTCAACGCAACAGATGTCACAACTTGAACGAGACACTGTTTCTGAATGATGAGAAAATAATGAAGGCTCTGATGTCCTTGACATTTGTCTGACAGCCTCACTCGTGCTTTGTTGTACAGGCAATTTTTTTATTATGGATAGTGGTTTTTAAAGACTCTGACATTTGTTCATTTCCTCACCTGATTTCACCTCATAAGGAGTAGACAGCGAGGAGCCTTCTTCATTACCCCTATCCATCCCTGTCATTAAATCATAAAAATGTCTCAACTCCAATACAGCCCCAGCTCCCTAACAGTAGGAGCAAAAGGAGTGCGAGAGGTGTACTGAAAGAGGGGGAGTGCGAGTGATAGGGAGGAGCGAAAGAGGCATGGGAGAGTGTGGGAGGTTGCAAGGCAGAGGCGGAGAGAGCTGCTGCTGGCCGCACCGTTGTAGCATTCTATCATACACAGCTGGAATGGTGAGAGAGAGAAAGAGAGATAAAGAGAGAGAGAGAGAGAGAGAGAGAGAGAAAGAACGTGTAAGAAAGAGAGAGAGAAAGACAGAGTCAATCTCTATTGAGAATGTCTTTGGTTTACTCTAATTTGAGAGTAAGACTACAACACAGTCAAAATATTCCTGCGATAATTCAAATGTAATGCAGAATGCATTGGGCATGTGGGGCTTGCATGCTGAATGTGAACACTGTTAGTAGTGCAAAGGACAGGATGTTAGGCAAGTTTCATAACTTAATTCACTTTAACAGGCCTTATTGGAACTGTAAAACACGACACATGCCGTCGCCAAACCATTTTGGCCATTTAGTTTATATGCTGGAATGAAAGAAGCATAGAAGTGATGTAATAAAATGCAAAACATTTTTTTTTCCAATTTTGAAACAATTCGGGTTAGACTTTCTGGTGGATTACAACCTCTGTTGCACTGCAAGTCACTTCATGTTTTCTCCAGTCCGGAATAATATCTACTAGACATGGATAAGATCCATTGTTCATTTTGTTTAAATTGTTGATATTTACATTGTTCGTGCTCAGATGTGGGATCTAAAGAGTGAACTGCTATATTACTAGTTTATGTATGTGACATTATGAGCTTGTAAACAACATTTTTACATTTCAGGTAGTCATGTCCCTTTTTAAACATTTGGGGTATTCCCAGATACTTAATATGAAGATGATCTAGCTATACACAAAGTTTACAACCAAATCTTGACTAAACAGACTTTCTCACAGGCTCACATTTACAGTACCAGTGATCCTGAAGTTTCTGATTTTAACAGTTCTGCTCGGAGTGAGTGGCACCGTTCTCCTTGGCCTGTGGTCTGCATAGTCTGAGGGAAAGGTCCACACAGCTTTAAAGAAAACACACTAACCACTTCCTCCCAATAATCATTAATGAAACAAACTATGTTACAGCCTGAGCTTACCGAGCAAACAGCCCAGACCTTAAAACACATGTTCTGCAGATTTCAAGAGAAGGGACTATAATGGTGTTTGGGGCAAAAGGAAAAGTTTGGGAGAAGGAGCTACTTCACTCTGCAGGAAACGGAAAGGGTGTCAAGCGGGTCGGAATCCAGCTCCAGACCACAGAGCCGAATGGCATTCCTGCTCTCCGGTGATAGCTCTACCTGCCGCTTCAGCCTGACCACAGCCATAATGAGTCAAAGCAGGCTCCTCGAAACAGTCATCCCAGCACTGCAGCGCTGGCTTCAGCCCGGACTTTAATGTGGTTAGTGCTGCCAGCTGTGAAATGTGCACAATAAGTGCTTTTTTTGAGGGGCAACACATGTGGGCAGATCAGAATCACCACAGAAAGGTTTTACAGCTGTATTAACCCCCACTTACACACAACGACTTTTTTGCAAAAACTGCAAACGTTACAGAGCAAACAAATTAGCACTAGCAGGTGCTTAATACTTCCCAGAGTTACTTCATACAGAGGCGTGACCAGGCTAAATGACTAAAACAAAAACAGAAAGAAATATAAACATTTCTTATTATTATTATTTATTGGAAATCAATTGGTCAGGAGACGACAGTGTCCGGGCATGTGAAGCTCAGTGTTCCGCACTGGGAGAGATTTCAGACGGGAGCTTCCTCAGGATCCAGGATCGCACTAGCGCCATTTCGTCCTGACAGAGTTCGTGACAGAGTCCGGGAAAAGAGTGGAATGAGGCCGTCATGCCGGCCTCCTTCAGCAGACAGCTGGTCTCCTCTCCCCAGGTGAGCGACACCAGCTGATCAGCTGTTCCATGACACTGGAGAAGTTCTGGTAAGGGACGCTGTGCTGCACCTTCAACAGCCTGCAGGTGGGAGAACAAGAGAGGGATTGGTATTTCTGGAGGCTGTTTTTGTTCTGTTGAGGGAGAGGTGTTTCTTATTCTTTTAAGTCTTAAACACAGAGTTTTTTTTG
The DNA here is from genome assembly GCA_037577295.1 of Ladigesia roloffi. Taxonomy (NCBI): domain Eukaryota; kingdom Metazoa; phylum Chordata; class Actinopteri; order Characiformes; family Alestidae; genus Ladigesia; species Ladigesia roloffi. The sequence continues at coordinate 13,852,272 of JBBKCR010000006.1, read as the reverse complement.
TGTTGAACCACAAACTGCAAAGCAGGTTGGAAAAAAAAATGCATCATACCAGGAAAGACAGGCAAGGATATGCCATGTGGTGAATCCAGATTTGACCACAAGATATAATAGGTTTGTGGATTTAGTAAGTAAGAAACACATACAACACCCCTTCACCCTCTTGCCCCACCCCCATACGACGAAGAACAAGCAAGAGGCTATAAACAGGCCAATCAATATGGAATTTAGATTGTCATCATTCACACTGTCACTGCTTGCCTTTGAAATGTAACACACCTTTCCGAGACTAACCACAGTGAAAGTACACTCCTCAATGTTTGCTGTCTTTGAAATGAAATATGCATTTACCTGATATACAACAGATCCCTTATTGAGGAAGCTGGACAGTGCAAAGACCCCAGCCACATCCTGGTGGTACCTTAATGCCAAGTGTAGTGCCATGGCTCCACCCATAGAGAATCCACCTTGCCGAGGCAAAACAATATAAAACACAGGATTCAGGTTATGAAGCTGGTCTCACTCGACAGTATAGCTAAACAACAGAGTCATTTTTCAGCATCAGGCAGTAAATTAACACATACACAGCTGCCTTTAGTTAGACTGCATGGCTGTGATATGATGATTCATCCACTGGAAAAGTTAAGTGACAAAGTTGTGCCTAAAATACACAGACACTAGATTCACAGCAAAATGCTGTGCATGAGAGACCAGAGCTAATTACAACAAATTGTCAGAGGCGCTGAAATCGAGCTTTGAAAAATGATTTACACAAATCAAGTCAACATGGAAGAAGACATATTTGTGCAATGAAGCGAGCGATAGTCACAAAACACACGATTCCCAACGTCATGTGAACTACGGTAGCTTAAGGTCTACTGGCGGCCCACACTGACAAAAGCCGGAGCAAAAAAATGCAAAGAAAATAATAGGCTAGTCCTTAGTTCCACATCATCAAGCCTTCATTTCTCTGGAACCTTTTCACAATCCTGTCCTTAATCTCACACATCTGGGCAAATCTGGGCACCGCGTGCACATCTGCGAAACTGCATAAGTACCCATCACTCTGTCAGAGTGGAAGGTGGAGTAGGGCATGAGAGAGTCTAGATGGAGTTCACATGTTCTTTAACCATCAGACAGAGATGACAAGAGCATTTGTGATCATTTGCGTCCCAAAACTCTGTCTTAATTACAGACAGCTTAACAAAGACAGCTCAGTTTCTTTCCCGCTGAGGTGTGTCACTCAGTCTTAAAGCAACCAGCTCCATCCTCAGTGACCAGTGTTAATTCTACACATGGCTTCTACCTCTTAGTTGTTTGGCTAGAGGAGTCCAGCATGTGTGTTTGATACCTCATTTCTCCAGGGCTTTTCCCATGGATCAGTACACCTAAAAGATTGAAAAACATACACAATAGCCTACGGCCGCCCTCTTGAAAAACGTTTTCCATGGAAAGTTCTGGCGCTTGTCAGTCCGTCAGCCCGGGAAGTGGATTCGGGGTACAGACCACTTCGTTTCTCCAGCGTGCGGAGTGACTCCAATGAGTATTTATAGTTAATGACAAAATGTTATGATTTAGGAAGATAATATTTCAGCAGTCTCACAGGAACATGTGTTTTTTGAATCAGTTTCTCTGGAACCGAGTTCAGGGGCTTTTCTGTCCTTCCACACAGGGCCTTTCACACAAAATCTTTTTTTCCCTGCCCTTTTCACATTTTACTCAAGCATTTCTGAGTATTTATATGTTTCTTGCCTCGACAGTTAACCATTCCCCAACTGTTGTCATTGGTTTTTACCAGTCTGCCAAAGCTTACATGCCTAACCTCTGTGTGACTTATCCTCCGTATGACCTCCCGCACATTTCCTGAGGGAACTTTACCTGGACCGGGCTACGATTCTCTCTTACAGCACTATTTCCTGTCACTTTTATTTCAAAGTGATTTATGTGTGAACCTGATAACTCAAATATTTTGAGATAAAGCTGTGCCGAAACCTGAGAATCTTCCAGAAATTCTCTCTTTTTTTTTTTGGCAACATATGAAAGGAATAAGAAACGTGATAAGTTTCATTCTTCACTTTCACAACGAGGGCGAGATGCAAGAGCAGTGGCCTGAAACTCTCCTTAATTTGGAACAAGTGATGCATGAGAGTACGTAAGATTGAGTAAAGCAATAAGGGAGAGGGAAAAAGGGGAGATGGGATGCACAAAGCAAGGTAATCACGGGGGATAATAAAACGGGAGTCATACCGATAACAATCCTCTGCTTGGGCACACCAGATTGGATCTCATCTTGGACTACAGCTCCCAAATTACGGCACATTTCTTCAATAGAGTCCAAATGCTCTGGGCAGTCAGGAGAGATTTTGTAACGGTCAAACCACACATGACTCAGAGCGCCACGATTTGCTGTGTATGGTCTGGGAACACACAGTTACAAGCCAGGGTTGAAATTCAGCAGTTAGTATATTAATAATAAAGTTTATTTACAGTGATCAAATCAGAGAGTTGAACAGGGTCAACATTTAACATTTCAGCAAGAAACTAGGAATATCAACATACACCATATATATGGGTCTAATAGTTAATCTAATATGACTGTACACTGGAATGTGTTACTTCAAACTATATTACATAAGAAAGCTTTTCTAAGCTACATATTTAGACATGTTAGTGTAACATGTGATTATTTACCTTGCTGGAGCTGTGGGGTAGATCACTCTGATATGTTCAAAAGCCATGTCCTGTGACATCACAGCACGAACCCAAGCTCGTAATCCCCGTCCCGTGTCTCCTATCATATTAACCAAACAAGTTCGTTTACTGACATTTTAGCCATTGTACAAAGTAAACAATGAAACAAACTGATGTTCCACATGAACCATGGTGCAAAACAAAAAAAAAGACTATATAATTGCAGACACGACAGAGTGCAAAGAGAGTTAGAAAGAGAGAGACACAAATAAAACACAAGAGCAACAAAACAACAGGACAAGACCACATTTAGCAGTTGACAAAAGAAGCTACAGTACTGTTTGAATGCATACAGTATTATGACAACTACTATATTCAAGCAGCAGTGTCACAAAGTTTGTAAAATGCAAATACAGAGGTAGAAAGCTAATAATTGTGCAGGTAATGGCAGAACAGAGAATGTACAGTATATTAGAAATAAAGGGTATTTACAGTGGAAGTTGGGGTGTTAATCATCTTTTTCAGGCAGAACAGTTCAGTGTGTATATGCATAGTGTTAGGAGAAGTAAAGTTAGACTCTGGGGTATGTTTATGTGTGTGTGTGTGTGTGTGTGTTTGTATGCATGGAGGTGGGGTAACTGCTTTGATTCAGATTTGACTGAAGAGTCTGATGGCCTGAGGGAGGAAACTTGTTCCGTTCTGGCAGTGGAGACACATATGTTACAGAACCTTTTGCCAGATGGGAGGAGGTAGGAGGGAAAGGAGAGTGTGTGAGGGTTGTGTGGAATCACAATCCTGGTAGACAGTTTCATTAAAATAACAAAAGCAAAAAATACAACAATGCCTTTAGATGTAACATCTTCAAATATTATACTTCTCAGTTTATATGTATGGTCACATTATTTCGTGTTTTGCCCTCTGCAAAATAAAAAAAATATTTTGGATTTTTTTTCCTGTGCCACATTAAGTACTTTCAAAATGCAACTGCTACTCAAAAAACAAATATAACTTATAAGCCATGAAGAGATGGAAGATATGTGAATAGGAAAAGATGTGTGACTATAGTGGCGTTTTAAAGAGGATTATAGCATTATCAATTTATCATGCCCACTGGAACAGTTAAATTAAGCATACATTGTTGCCTTTCTGATTCAACATTCTGTTTTCATGTTTGTTCTAAAATCACACATGGAAATTTATTAAACTATAGTTCTGCATTTTAAATGTGCTAAAAGTTCATTATTATTACTGAGTTAAGCAGTGTCCAAGCTGACCACAAGTTTTACTTGATATAACATGCTCACAGAACAAGTCATACACGACTAACTTCTACCATCATAAAAATACAAATGGCCCATGGAGCCAAATAAATAGACCCATTATTACTGCACAATCTTAGAAGGCTGTGCCAACAGGAATGTCAAACTTTGAGAATAATAATGTCTAACTAACTGTAGTCTACTAAATGTAATTACAGGCAATACAGTTTTAGCCAAGAAATCTAAAAAGAAACGCAAGATTTGCACATCACATGCAGCAATTACAATATGTACCCGCATTAAAAATCTGCAGATTAGCTTTAACTATCTCTCTCTCTCATACACACACGATTATCTATTGCTCTCTCTTTCTCTCATGAGTGATATAAGCCCAGACAGACCTCTGGCTTTAGCACAGAGAAGCTGTATAAAGGAATTTTCAGTAGATTTTAATCAATCTCTTGCTGTAGTGATAAACTACATTTCACTGTACTTTAAACCATAACTTTGCTAGTGTGCTGTAACCAGTCTCTAAACAGTAAGAACGTCTAACTTAGAAGAAAAGACGTTTCAGTTCTTAAATCCACAAACTGGCACCTGAGCCATGAAGAAAGATGACGGAGGCAGTATGTTTCGCAGTCTGAGACACCATACACCTCTCCAGCTTCTGTACAACAGCCATGTCGAACAAATGTCATCTAGTGAAGGGCAGATGTCCTAAAATAGATAATATCGATACCAACGTTGGTACTGTTACTGTCTGATACCAGTGTAATGAGATCGATACTTTAATGCCGCTTCAAGTGCCTCTCCAGTCACAGCACAGAACACACTCTGCTCTTCCTGCTCCGGCTTGTGTTTTGACGTTGTACTGTCACGTGATTCGGCAGCGCGCTCACATACAAAAGCGGAGACGAGCAGAGTAGTGATTGGAAGTTCGGATCATCACTATGAAACGCAATGTACTTAATTTGTGCTTAACTCTAACTTTATTTACCCCTGAAAATATGCCAAACACCTTAATTTTAATTAAGTGGTCATTAATTTTTAAACCGTTCCCTTAATTTGACCTAAAAAGTGGATTTAAGGTGTGAGTGTGAAACCCCTTAATACTAAACATAAGACATTTTCTTCAGGAGGCTTAGTTATTTAAGGGGCATTTTTTTTAAATAAGGGAAAAATTCAGTAGTTTTACCCATTACTCAGCCTTAATCTATGCACTTTTCCACTTAATTTTCCTTACTTTCCTGGAAATTAAGGAAAAATTAAGGTTATATTAAGGGGTAAAATTAAGGGGTTTGGTTTCATAGTGCATTTTACCGACTCGGATCTTTGAGTCTCATTCAGGAAAATGAACAAATCACATTTATTTTGATCATTTTAGCTAAATATAATTAAATTGTTACGTGTTACTTTCCACATCTACTGCTTACACCAGGGCTGGACAATTAATTTCTACAGGGGGCCACATGAAAAAGCTGAACTGTGTTGGAGGGCCAAACTGACAATAACTCAACTCTGGTCAATGTAAATTTTTATCCCATTGTAAAAAGCAGCACATTTTATATTTTGATGAGCTGCTACTGATAATCAGAAGTGTAAGAATATTCTTTGTGGAAAGTAATTACTGTGTTACTTTAAAAATATATAATTTAATATAACATTAAAACAAATATAGGACATTGTACACTAATCACCAACGCAGAGAGATGCTTTTCTCCTGGGCATAAGCTGCATGTCACATAAACATATTTGCTATTAACCTCAGCGAGAGAAAAGTAGTGCTTAAACTTCCAGGTGGCAGATGCTGCCTTTGACTGACCGTGCGTGTGAACACCTGCACTACTCTGCCTCTGACTGGCTACTTAATCTAAGCCAATAATCGCATTCTCAGTTACACCATGTGTGAATTACAATAAATATATAAAATCCATGAATTAACATAAAGGTCAACTGTAAAACAATAGACCAATGGGCCAGATGTGGCCCACGGGCCATATTTTGCCCACTCCTGGCTTTCACAAACGTTGATCATACTACAAACAATACAAAACTATAATGCTATAAGGAACAGAAAGTTTCATTCATTGTTTACCTGTGTCTTTAGTCTTTAGTCTATGATTCGCTCACCTCGCCTCTTATCTGACAAGTTTTCAGGTTTGAGTCGTTCGTTCATCATTTGACAGCCCAATTAGCGAACCAATGCAGGCTGAGCCGGAAAGAGAATTGATTAGTTCATTTCTCGAGTCTTCGGGTTTGAACCGTAAGTTCATCACGTGACAGCCCGTAAAGTTAACCTATGCAGCCTGAGCCGGAAAGAGAATTGATTAGTTAATCTCTTGAATCTTTGGGTTTGAGACGCAATAATACCAATACAGAAACTATAGGATGTAGCGCACGACTGAATGAATCACTCGTATGAGACGGCTCGTTCTTCCCGAGTCACATCAAAGATTCGTTCAAAATGAATAAATCGTTCAAGAATGACCCATCACTAGAGCCGAGTAATGGCAGAAAGGAGGTAGAGCGCCATGTGACGATATTTTCACGCTGAAGAAGATCTGTCTTATTTTTAAAAAGAATGTAAATGCAGTGGAAACACTACAAATGTATCTAAGCACATGTAAACTAATAAGAAAGAAAACACAGAGCTACAGACACAGAGAAGATGAGAAATATCTCCCGACCACAGACACGGGGGCTTCTGGGATTATATATCCTAAACCCCAGGCTTTTGTAGTTATGTTATAAGCAATATTTGCTGTATATTCCTTAATTGTTTTTATATTGTAATAAATACAGAAATTTATAAATACATAAATAAGATGATGATGATGTTAACAACAATGATAATAATCATAACGATTATTGTCATTATTGTTATCTTGTTTAAAGCATACATTTTTCTTATATACGATTAATCTAAGCAGTTAATAATGTGTTTTTTTCATCTTCTGTCTGTTGTAAGGGCTTATCCTCTATATTTGCTGCTATTTGGGACCCCGGTGAGCCGAGAAAGAATGAAGTGTAAGCCTGCAAGCCTTTTCTGATAAAGTCTTATCCAGCTCTGTGCTCCAGAGAGCTCTATCATGAGCAGAGATTTAGTGGAATGTCTGGATCTACAATTCAGTTTAAACACATTCTGAACTCTTATCTTTAATAAACACAGATTTTCTCTTTTTTCCCCCCATTGATTCTGGTATATTTCAGTTGCTATGCATGGCCAGACCACACATTCTGTGTCCTAAGCCTAAAATTCCAGTATACTATCATTAAGAACCCATGGGCCTCATTGCCAATATGTGTGTTAGTGTGTTACACATGTGTGAAACGTACAAATTGCCTGTGTCAACATGTGAATTCCCTTCCAATGTGTGTATATTCCCTTTCTCTTGAGGCAATTATGTAATGCAGAGGGACCAAACTATTTCAGCTTGCCAGACTTCATCACGGGGGATAATAAAACGGGAGTCATACCGATAACAATCCTCTGCTTGGGCACACCAGATTGGATCTCATCTTGGACTACAGCTCCCAAATTACGGCACATTTCTTCAATAGATTTTTAGACTTCATGGTGAATGTGTCGCTGGCTGAGCCACATTCTCTGAAGAAGAAAATGTGTTCCCATATAATACGGGCAGAAACAACAGAATCGGCCCGTGCGAGTCTGAGTGCTAAGTTGATTAGGATTTATTATTTATAAAGATTTGCAGTTACTGACTTACTTGAGAAATGTATAGCATCTCTTATAAAATGTAAAATACTGTAAACATGGGCTAGAATTATAAAAGTTTCATGTGATGTGATACTCTGTGGAAGTGTCACCCCGTTTGTATTTTTTGTGATAGTGAACCAACAGAAAAACAGATTTAAACTACGTAAATCATAAACTTGCATTCGTCCTACCTTCATTAATTTGAACCTAGCAGTATGATGATGCATCTACAGTTATAACACCTCCTTCCACCTTCACCGCATTAGCAAACACTAGAAACCTACCTCTCTTAAAATTAGAAAAGTAGCCTAGAGCCCCAGAATAAGCAAATGCAGTTCCATTACAGTCTCACTGAGCCTTTATCTGTATGTCTAATAAAGGGCTTGAATAAAGTGCTGAGGTATTTATAGGCTGGGAAATCATACACACATATGAGTAGCACAAAGACAGAGACACAAGTGAGTTAAGCAAAAGAATCCCAGGATACTGAGCAGACAGTACTATAGCCTATTATAGAGTGCGTGCATGTGAGGTTATGCATTGTATATTTTCTCTTAATGTGCTTCAATCTCGTTGGCTGATGGAGCTGCAGGTTGCTTTGTGTTTGCCACAACTGGGGTCTAAACACCTTTATATCTCCAATGCTTCCACAGTTTCCTTTTCATAATAGCCAGTGTCTGACTGGACAGTATGCCTGTGCAAACCAACAGCGGGTCCTTTTTTAACCCACCAATTCTCTGCAGCATCCGTGAGCTTACACACACACAGGTTTGCCATCATAACCTCTACCTTGGGCCAAACTGATGAGTTATATACACAGACTTTTCATGAGGGAACCAAGGACCCAATTCGTCTCCATTTAGGGGTCAAAATCCCCCAGTGACCTGAATCCACACTCACAAGCTCCATTTTCATTTGGATACAGCAGGGGGAAGAAAAACGACACATTCTGAGTCAGAGAGGACAACGATTGCTTCCCTTAATACCTGCTTCTGGTTTTATCATATTGGAAAGTCTGAGATGGGAGGAAGACCACTATGACGGGTGTGATTTTTCAGCACACTGTTTTCTTTAACTTTCTTTTTATGTTGCCCTTAAAAAAATGATCTCACCGGTTAGTCCCGAGGAGACTCTCATGGCACACCACTTAACACTCATCAGTCAGTACTGATGAAAGACTTGCCACATTCGCACTGAGAATAGTGATGACTAAAACAAGGAACCATTCTGAGTCAGGCCATTCTAGGTAATGTTAATTTGCTGTTTTTAGAGGCGAGCTGCCTCTAGATGGATTCTCACGGTTCACTTGATGCCGGGAGGGTAATCACAGGTCAAACTCTGCTTGTTCAAATCAGAGAAGACTCTCCTTACATTTGCTCTCTATGTATACCATAGCATATAACACTTAATAGTCTGTGTAGGGATTTTGGGGAATGGAATGCATATTTCACTTTATTGAAGCTGAGTGACACCTGGGGGACATAAAGCAGACTTTGACAAAAATCGAGCTTGGTATTTAGGAGAAGAACTAAGGGATGTGTAAGTTCTCACTCTGAGCTTAAATGATTGAATTTACTGAGAAGCTCTAAGCTCTAAGAAATATGCTCCAGTGTGGCCGGGTGTAGTCCTATGGGTTCTACTCTCTTCTTCTCAACAGATGATTCACAATGCAGTCAGCTAGTCGATTATCCAATTAAAGGTGCCATAAATGGGTCTTTGAGTTATGCGCTAGTAGAACAATTTTAGTTCCCCTAGAAACCACATTTGTAAATCATACATGTGTGAAGAACATTCGAAAGGTGTAAAAAAACTTTTTTTTAACAATTTGTTTAAAGGTTCTTCCATGAGTCTTTTTGTAATGCGGACTAAAAAGGTTTTCCCATACACATAATTTACAACCATCCAGTTAAAGATTTATTGGGGAAACAAAAAAGTTCATTCTATGGCCACAGTCAGAGATCCCTTTCTGACACCTTGATTTTCAAAAAGGTAAAATGAACCCTTATCCAGTTATCAGTATAGAATTCCTGTTGACTGACACAGAATCAGTGGGAATGATACTAAATCCTGCTCCGTGGCCCTGAGTTGGAGGTACATTAACATCAGTAGTGCAAAACCATTTACAGGCAGCGTTCATGCGTTCCTGAGCAGTCTCTGATCATGCACCACATCAGGCTATAAGGTAAGTGTTAATTCCATAACCTGCCTTTTGTTCTGCCCTTTTACATCTTGCATGGCACAATACACTTGCACCCCTTGACCAGCATGATGCTGGCTCCTGTAAAATTCAGGCTATGCTTTCATCTCTCATGTGGTCTGCACCAGCTTGGACCTGACCGTCTGTATCAGAGCGGACTCTGCTGAGAGCCGTGTCCTGCCTCCACCTCCGCAGGAGCGTGCGCTCTTGGCTCTTCACTCACACCGTTTATGGCTCCACTTCAAAGCCCCCTACTGTAGCTCTGCCAGAGAGCACCACATAACTCAGCCAACATGAAAGTATGGCCCGTCGTAAATTTTGCGAAAACCTAAAACAAATATACTGGAGCATAACAAGCTTAATAAGTAAGGAACAATGCCATGACTTCGTACCCATGCTCATCTGGAGCACAGAGTCAGCTGCTTTGTTTTGGCTTAATACGTTTAAGTGTATTTTCCGTACAAAACCAGTCATACACCTACAGCACTGCAGAGGTATTAGGTTTTTAGGAATGTGCGTCACGGGGCCAAGGAATTTTTTGGCGATGCTATTTTATTTTCTGGGTAGACTTTGATGTGGATCAACATATTCTCTGTTCTTTCTTGCGCTGTGGAAAATAAGAAGCATACATGTCAGCACAAAGGTCAAGGGCAGAAACAACTGTTAAGATGAAGTTAGACATTTAATGGGAATGTTTTAGTCAAAGCAGTAACCGTTAATGGATAATTAAGGGAGCAAAGTTAGTGCAGACCTCTATAATCAACTCTCTTTTGAGCTCAAGGTGGCTGACAGTTCGGTAAACAACAATCCGTGCTAAAAGCACTCTGCGAAATTCAACATCAGAAGAAATTACACCGATCTTAAGCTAAGAAAATGAAACAGTGCAGCTTGCGTGAAACTTAAGGTATTATGTTACATGAAAGGGAATGGCAATTAAATGCAATTACATATTATACGCTTTAACGAATACTGTAGATATTGTGGCTACTTACGGGTCCATTCTTTTGTTTTCTCACCCACTGCTTAACACTAGTCCTGTAGAACCTTTGTGTCATACAACACTGCAACTGTCCTTAACGTCTTTAAAGCATGAAGGTCTGCTCTGTGTCATATTCGCGTGACTCCATGTTTATATGACCCCTCCTGGCTAACGTTGTGATAATTAAAGTAAACACTTGCAGTGAGTGCATGCTCGCCTTCATCAGCCCTGTTACTACATCACCTCTATGATCTCATCCTTCGATCCTGTAGTGATCCCCCACTCTCTCTATCCATTCTCTGCTCTTACCGGTGTTCCTGATAGAGACGTTGGGGAAGCACCTGCTTTCACCATGCTGCTTTATTAAGAATAGCAATCTCTCTCTCACTCTCTCTCTTTCTCTCTCTCTCTCTCTCTCTCGCTCTTTCTGCTTGAGATAGGTTTCCATTACACTGAACGGGGGAACCAATGTTTCCTGTCCTCTAAGCCTCCGCTCCCTCGCCTCTGCCAATTTCACTATTTTTGGAACATGTAGGGCCAAAAGAAAACCTTTGCCGGGACGTTTGCACGACAGACCTGGACTCTGGGATTGACTTTGGAGCACTGCAGCCCTCTGGAACTGATCTTCACACATTGTTTTGATGGACTTGCCATGTGGAATGAAGGAAAAGCAAGAAAAGAAGCAAGAATGCAAGAACAAAGAGAGAACCAGGGAAAGAAAAAAAAGAATAATGGTGTGGAACTCGAACGATTATGCAAGATACATATATTGTAAATGTCATATAAAAAATCTTGTAAACCTCTAAACAATAGTTTTCAGGTCTGTTTTTTTTATATGTTATTTGAAAACTGTGGACTTTATACCGTTTTGAAGGAGAGCATTATTGAACATTTTTCCTTCAATGCTAAATTTGGCATTTCCAAGATAACAACAATATTAATCGAATTATAATATAGAAAAAATGAATACAATATAAAGGTCCAGAACCGAAAAACAGAGATCAGAAATCTCCAACCTTTTGAATCTAATTTCAATCATGGTATTCAATATAGGTCCCATAAGTGACCTCCTGATGAGGTTAACTTTCAAATGAGAAAATGTAGAGTGATGTGGTGTAGTTAAGACCTACTGACCCAATTTCATTCAATAAAGCTGCCTTGAGTTGCCGTGCAAGTTCAAAAATGGAGATAAATGAACTTCCCTTCTCTTCTAGAGGTCATAGAAAGTGCTGCTGATATGGAGATATATACAAAGGGATCTGTGCTAGGTGAAATGCTATAGTCTCCAGGAGAGAGAAGGCTGGGTGGTTCCTGATCTAATTTGCAAGGCCTTTTCCACTCCACCCTCACATTCTGTTCCCAGATCATTAAACTGTGATGGCTCTTCCCAGGAGTCCAGTGCTCCCTCCTTCGTCACATCCCAGTCCTCGCGCTCACCTCGCTTTGAAATCAGACACTGCAATGATGAAGTTATTTATTATTCTCTCCCCTCCCCATTCATTCTCCTTGGAAGGAAAGGAGATAGGGAGAGGGAGTGAGAAGAAAAGAGGGTTTTGTTAGAAAGAGTTATTAAGGTTAGTGAAAGTCTCTCTCAATATAATATTTCTCCCCTGTAATATCTATCCAAGTGCTGTGCTACTGAACACACACTGGTCCAATGCTTATTTTATCTGTTATGCAAATTAAAGGCATCCTAAAAGGACAGAGAGCCTGTTATTTCCACAAAATGGGCTTCACTGCCAAGGCTGTGTTATTGTGTGCATGACTTAGCATGAAACTCCATCATATGCTAACCTGTGCTTAGTGTTTGTCTACACCAAGCATGTTCAGCTGTACAGTGAGAGTCTGCAGAACAAAAAGAAGCAATGTCTCTTTTGCATAAGGTTTCCATGAAAGAGTCAAAGAGACACTACAAGTTATTATGTGGCAGCCAAGACCAAAATGATGAGAAGAGCCCTTTCCCGTACAGTAGAGATAAACCATTATGTCTACGATTTCAGTGCCAGATTAATTCCTCCGTTGTCATTTTCATTACATGGTATTCTTGGTGTGCTTTGGTCTTTCAAGCATCAAATGTGATGCTAGGGCACAATGGTCCCAGCTGGGTGACTTTGACTATCACTTTCCATCAGTGTCAGCACAGCAGCTGCTGGCGGAGATTTCTGGAATGGCATACCGGGATCTGCCGACAGCTCAGAGCTGCTATTCTCGTTGTCATCCAGGAGCGGATACAGACACTAAGTGAGTCCGGGAATCTGACACAATACGAAAAGGACAGGTCTCTTATAAGCTGCGTGCCTGAAAACCTGCCAGACAGAAAGAAGACCTGTCCATGCTCCATCTACGTATACATTCTTTCATATCTACTGTTGCCAGGTTGGACAAACTTTACAGAACATCAGTCGAACCCCTATTCAAGCTTATGAGAAATTGTAGACTGTGGCTCTACAGAGTTTTGTTTGTGATGCATCATAAAATTATACAGTGGTTCTCTATCTAAGTGTAAATAAGAAAATAACAACGGTCACACAGGATATACTAAAGTTTGTAAAAAGTAAAATATTCTCTAAATCAACTGAAGATACTTAACAAATTTATGAATATTTTGCCTCCAATATAGCAATTTTACAGCAAGAAAATAACATGGCTCACTTATAATGGATGTTTACTGAAAAAATCCAATTAATTTTGCCAAGTTTCAGCATGTCTCCAGGTCATGAAGAGAGGTGCATTCTTCGATACTTTACTTTAATTGTGAAACCCAAATGGGCATGAGGACCCAAACACAAACAAAACCTCTGGAGACAGAACACTTTATTAAGAAGCCAGTGGACCAACCCGAACTAGGTACAAAAGAACACTAAATTACTCAACTCAGACAGGAACCAATGAGTTGTAACCCAACTTATTACTAAATCACTGGCCAGCTGTGAATCCAGCTGGGGATCACCCACACCCATGTCAAAATAAAAGTCCCACACGGTGCCCTCTAGCGGCCACTGACCATGACATCACATATTGGTTCACATATTGTGAAAGACTTACATGCACACACGCATATACACTCACTCACACACACACACACTCACACACACTCTCACACACTCACACACTCTCACACACTCTCACACACTCTCACACAC
>JBBKCR010000006.1:13818470-13835011 GCA_037577295.1 Ladigesia roloffi | reverse complement strand
TTGTGTGTATGTGTCTGTGTGTGTGTGTGTGTGTGTATGAATAATATTTTGGTTTGGGTTCATTAGGTGGAATAGAAGACTTTAGTCACCATCCTTTGAAGCCTTTCCAAATGATCAACTGAAAGCTATGGAAGAATTAATATAAGGTCAAGGAAATCATGTTCAAAAGCTGGTAAAGAAAATGTGTGAGGAAAACAGCATATCCTTCGAGAGTTTGTAGCACCGAAATTCTGAGCAGTATTGCAGAAATTAACAATGTGTTGAGCTGCATGGCTAGCTATTCTGAAACGAAACACCTCTCTGTGGCAGTATAGTGGATTAAGGTCCTATCACAGAGATCAGATTCTTTGCGAAGCTCAGAGACTTATCTGACAGAAGACAGAAACAAAATCCTGGCGTGACTGTGAAGCCCAGGAAGCCCATGAAAACAGAAAGGTGATTGTGCTGGAGGTTTAGGATAGAACATCTCATCCTTAGATGTACTCTTGGGTAAGGGTCTTATACACAGTGCATATGTGTAAAGAGTTTAGGCCAGGCCAGGTCATAAATCTCCACCTTCTGCATATGATGGCAGGAGGGGTGATAAATCTCTGTTATCGAGGTGTCAAAGACATATGATGTCCCTAGAGAGCCTCCTACTCAGCTGTGCATGCTCAAGTTAACTGTGTTTTATCACAGGGCAGCGAGCAAGGGCCGTAGGTCAGAGGGATCACTGGAAAGAGAGTGAAAAGCACTTAACGAATAGTAATACAAAGTGCAGGTGTGCTGGGTTATGATATTCTGATTATCCAGTTTCATGCCTTACTTTAACATCTCGCCTTCGAGAAAGGATTATTGATGTGATAGCTTATAAATAAAAAAAATAGCACTGGCTTCAATACTTTATAGCATCATCATTTCATAAATCAAACAGTTTCACTTCAAATGTATACTGTTCACATCAAGTCCACGACATTGAGCAGGCTTAAAAATGTGCCAACAACATCTGTTTATGGCAACAATCTCACAGTTATCTGTTGTCAGGTAAGGCCTAGAAATCCTTATAAGTCTGCAAACACAGTTAGTCTAGTGCAGTAGTTGCTTTTGTTGGTACTAGGCCATAGAAGACTTACATTAGTGTGACTTTAAACATAACAGTATATCTATTTTGTTCACTTGCATATATGTTAATTCAGGTCTCTCATATGCATCTGTTTGGTTTGTATTGCAGTCACATAAAAATAGACCTTGTGGTACATTTTACCCCTGATTTGATTCAAGTTCCATACATTTTGATATATTCAAGTAAAGAACAGAAACAAATTAATGTTCTCATTCTCACACACATTCTCACATTCTCATATTTATAATTAAAAACAAATGAAGAAAATGTTGACTGTGTTCACTTGTGGCACACTTTGCTAAAAAGACTAGAGCTGGACTGCAGGAGGTGATGACTTGACATGACTTGGCTGGACTGAACAATGCAGACACAGCAAATATCATAATTAACAGAACATTTGCTCTCAACAATACATTATCACATTATCACATCCCTAGTACCTCATCTGAAACATGAAAATACAATTCAGGAAGCCAAGTGCAGTCAGAAAAGGCATTGCATTGTTTGAAAATAAGTAAAATAATGTACAAGGGAAAACACATTTCCAGTTTTATTCATATTATGTCATCATGGAAGTGTGCCTGGCAATATTTTACAAAAACAACAAATAAAGATGTGTTGGGCCTGTGAATATTTCTGTACTTTTTCAGCTCAGCGGGAGTGTAAATTGTTTGATGAGTTATGCACATACAGCAGTATTTACAGCAAGCTGAGGAAGTGTTATAAAAGAAGGAAATGTGTTCTGGGGAATAAATACATCAGGAAAACTCCATGGCTTCAAGGTCAGTGCATTAATCAGCGTCTTCAGTAATGGTGTCAGTAAAGTTGGGAATATTAAATCCAGGTGAGTGTCCTTGGTTATTGCATGTCCTCTTATGGGAAGGTGTGTAGTATGTTTCTTGCTCTAAGAATAAAATAGCATATTTAAGAAAACTGTTGCACTCGATGATTCTCTTCCTGTCATGGTGTAAATTTACTCTGCGACGAGATGAAAAGCTCACAAGAGAGCGCGAATCTTGACAGTATCAGTCCAGGCTTGGATGGAAAAAGAAGGAAGTGATAGGTATTATAGCATGATGAATGATGCAACCTCATGACCAACAAACAGCATATGCTTTTACTTTACATACAAGGGAAACATGATTTGGCCAAGGCAGGAGAAGGTTTTTGAATATTCCTGTGTGAACAAGACGCTGACTTGAATTTCAGCTCCATTATTATCCATCTTTTGAGGAATCAGTAAATGTGTAAAAGCCATTCAGCTGGTGTGGAAAATGTGTGTGTTAAGTGAAGAAACAGACGTTGGTACTGTTCCAGAGTCATATAGAACATGATCCTGGATGAAGGGATTCGGGGGTGGTGGTGGTGGTGCTGGGGTGGAGCGAGTTGGACCGTGGGCGTGTGCGCGTGTACATATTTATGTGGGCATTTGTGTGTGTGGGTTTATGTGGTGTGTAAGTGTATGTGTGGGTATGTATGTATAGCTCTGTGAATATCTACCTTGACTTACAGCAGGCATGAGGATTTGCTGACTGCAGCTATATCTACATCTGTGGGAACCAGTGGCCCTACTGGGCTCTCATGATAGACCTGCATTTAATACGCCTCACCTGCACAGCCAGGTGCTTTGAAATGCTGTTATTGTAAAGAAAACCCAAGTCCGAGGTCTTCTCAGTGATCCCTGTGGTCACAGTGGACTAACAGAAATGGACTGTAAAGGTCCACAGGTGAGCAGATGGTCTTTCAGAATGGCCACCCATGTGTAAAGGATAGGAGCTGGTGTTTCCAGATGCTATAATACTGAATGCTGAACCAGGGATTTCATGTTAATGCAATACAGCATGGTTACAAATCATATGTCGAACACCCACAACTACAATCTGTGTCGCTCGTCCCACCCCCCTCTCCTGTTTTCATTTGGCAGGACTTTCTGGATACATTTCGGCAGTACACACAAGATATCATGTTTTCATTTTTTTTTTATCTCACTGCGGCCACATTTTTTCTCCATTCAGGTTTAATCGTATTCTGTAATCTACCCTTCCCTCCTGGTCTATTCCTCGAGTAATATCTGAACACAGAATCCCTGAGTGTAAACTTAGACATCCATCTGTGACATTTGCACAGGAATACGTTCAAATTACTGTTGCTGGTCAAGTATATTTTGCCCCAACTAATCTTGGCCATCTTGGCTACAAAAACAACTCTTTTGTGGCCTTTTAGTAGCAAGAAATGTACCGGTCCAAGTGAAACAGTTGTTTACAGCATGCCATGATTCATTTACAAGAATCATTTTCACATTTTCTTTGGATGAAGTTACTGATAAAGTTCTGGGAAGAAAAAAAGGCAAACATATCTTTTGTATATGGAAACATTTTTGGCACTCTATTTACTATCAGTTATAATAACAGCTAAAAAAGCAATAATTTAGCAAAAAGGCAAATACACATATTTACCCCAGATATCATCAGTGAGAAAATGCTTTTTTCTTTATTTTAAAACCAGAGCTATGTGGCTAATGTTGCTAAGACACACTAGAACTCAATTGTCACCTGAATAGCCTGAAGTGGTTCCATAAGAATACACTGTCAAACCTTCTCTAAACCTGCTTAAACCACACTGAGACTTATTGTAAGCTATAAAAATGAACAAAACTTTATGACTACAGGCAGCCGTTTCAGACAACTCCGGAGAGGGTTTTCACAAGGGAGTTATAAATTATAGGACTGAGTCTTAAATCTCACAGAAAATGTCTGTGCAACCTCCATGACAATCTAGATGTAGTGTGAGAATGTCATTTAACAGAAACAATTTGGTTGACCATTGACAATTGTTTGTTATCAATATTAACTTATTAGGCTTGGAAACAATCTGAAGAGGCAAACTCTGGACACTAAACATGGCTGATCGACGACATATGTGGTTAGAAGAACATTTTATTTTTCACCAGAGTATACTTTTATAATATTTCAGAGTATGTGTGTGTGTGTGTGTGTGATGTGAAGGACACATGCATACTAAGGATACAGTGATATGAATTTCCCTGAAAGGAATCTGGTTGTGGAAGACTGCATGGCTGCATTTACTCATGCAACCCATAATTTGAATATACTGTTTCTCCATGACAGCTGTAGGACTACAGTAGGACAATCCTGGATCAACATATGTGCGCAGACCCTAAATACTTGAGTGATTCATGATAAGAGTGTGGAGTTACTTAGTATCCAGGCTGCTGCTTTCTGGCTTTCCTATACTCATTCAGATTTTCCTAGATTTGGTCCACAGTGGGCATCTACCAGTGTGTGGAGGCTCAGTGAAGCCTCCTTCCCTGAAAGACAGATTCTCTTATCAGTTCAGATCAGTTTACAATATTCATGAGTACTTTTCGCTGCAACAGCCTGATTTATATGGTGGCCCTGAAGTGCAAATCACACCAACAAATTACTAAACACAACAACAAACTGAGAAACACAACAACTTAAGGAGCACAAAAACTAAATTAAGAAGCTCAAAAACAAATTCAGAATCACAAAAACAAATAAAAAATCACAGAAACCAAATTGAGAATCTCAAAAACAAAAGAACAATCAAAAAATAAAATTAAGAAGCACAAAAAACTAAAGAAAAGTCACAACAACATATAATGTATATAAGGGATAAGGTATAATGGCAAGCAGGGAACTTTAGCCCTTTCTAACTGTGAATTGGTGGGTGCCTGCCTAGAAAAGCCACGAGCACCTTTCATGTGGAACTGAAGTATAATGTTTGGAAAAATGTACCACATGCAGATTAACTATCGGTTCCAAAGACAAACAGTGCGGTCGTCCAGTCAGTGATGTCTCCTGTTGCTGACTGGTATCTACCCTTTCTGGGAGTACTTAATGTAATTGTGCTTCTCAATTTGTATTTGTGATTCATCATTTGTTTTTGTGATTCTCAATTGGTTGTGTTTCTACATTTGTTGTCGTGTTTAGTCATTTGTAAGTGTGGTTTGCAGCTCATGACCTGCCCACAAGTGGCTCATTCATAACAACTGTTATGTGGTTGGTAAAGCTATACAGAAAAGAACATTTACGAAGTGAAATTACCAAGAAAAAATATATAGAGTGGATTATTCATTTTTAACATTATATTTGAAAATTGAATGCCCCACTTTTGGACTAGATCAGATGTAGTTTTTTGTTTAGAAATCAAGCTAATCTAGCATTGTAACACATTTGTCTGTTTTTTGTTCAGGCTACCTAATCATTAGCAACAACAATGCAGCGTAATAGTTTAATGTGGAAACTTAACACTATGCACTAACAAAAATTCAACAAAGGGAAAATTGAAAGGATCTTCTGGTCTTTCAGAGAAGTTTTAAAGTTATTTCTATTTAATAGAACCTGCTTTGAATTTAAAAATGGCAAATTCTGAAGGGCTGCTTTTACTTTCAAATTGGGTTATGGTTGAAAACAAAAGGGTTAAAATGTACAAAATTAAAAAAACATAATTATCCAATCCAATGTTTTTATTTTTATTTTTTTATTTTATGGTGGTACATGGTAGCCAAGTGACATCCCCCATTTGTTAGGCTTTTTCTAACCGCCAATGTAATTAAGAAGTCACAGTGTAATTTAACCCATTATTCCTCTAGTCTATGTACGGACTCTTGACTGAAGTAGTCTCTGTAGAAATGCTGCATGCAAAGTAAAACATAACATGTCTTAATGCATGTTTAAGCAGAAGTACTAGAACTAGAACTAGAAGTATACACTACCATTTCAAGCTTATTTTTTTACTGAAATTCGAACAGTATGAGTCCAATGAATAGCATTAAATATTACAAAGAACAGTGTTGAACGTTTAAAAATGGTATGGTTACCCACAAGTGGGAAATAAATCTGTTGCACCATGCAGGACCTCTGTATGTTTCTTGTTGGTCGGGTTTGTCCTAAGGAAATAGTGACCCAAAATATAAATCCAAGCTATGCCTGAACTACCTTAGAAAAAAGAACAGGATGGTAAGAAAAGATGGAGAGTGAAAGCAAAGCAAGCTATAGGTGCAACACTTATGGAAACTTGAGACACTGAACCACTTGAATTTCAATACAAAAAAAAACAGAAAAATGTGAGTTTTCATGCTTCCATTAACTGGCTGTCCCGATGTGAAAGACATGCCAAGCAGACACAAAGGCAAACACTTTTATTTTCATTTGTTCTATTTAAAGTTTTGGTTTATTTTTCCGTATCTACTAACAGTCTAATTACCCTGTTCCCACCTTGTGTATGACGTACTGAGCAATTTATCTGGCATGTGAAGAAGGCAAACAGCCTCTGCGTGCAGCGGTCAGGTGCAATGGCCTATGAGTTCTGTTTTTGTCTTTTCATCTGTTCTTGACTCACTCAATCACAGTGACATCATTCCCCTTTTCCCTCCATCGGTATGACAACACGCCCTCACACGGCTCCAAACAGGCCTAGCGCTAGAAGTTCACTCTATAAAGGCGATCTCTCACCTTGGACGTGGCTCCTGAAATCTTTCTCAATATTCTTATGTCATCACCTGCAGTGAGCTCCAGAGCTGCTGTGGAGAAGCAGCCCTCCGTCCAAGTTATCACAAGAATGTGGGATGTGTGTAACGAAGCGATGAAAGGCAACATTGAGCTCATTTACAAGTAAGGACACCGAAGAGAGCACTAGGCACGATGCAAAAATGCATTTGACTTTCAGCACTATTGCATACACATCTGAAGCTCTACTTAAGATCTGGCAGAGAGAACTTCTTATTTGTTTACATGTGAAGGTTCTCACATTACCCTGCTCTCCCTCAAGCACTGAAAACAAGAATACATTTGGATAACTCTTTGGATTTAACTGTGTGCATTTCTGTAAGACTGGTATAAGTCTAAAAGCATAGTGTTTTTTCAATGTATTTACTTTGCTTGGCAGTTGTTGACGTAAAATTTTATGGAAAAGATTTGGATCAAGTTTGTTTTTTTCCATGATTTCTTTCAATACTCATCTCATTTTTCTCACATTCGGCCAAGAATTCATTTGGGACTAAATGAAATGCAATGTTTAGCATGCATCTCAAGCTCATGGCTCAGTTCTCCTATATTACGCTCAGTCGTCCATGACTTTTTATTTAGTCTGTCTGAATGTTTAATTTTTCATAACATGAAGAGAGACAGTGACAGTCTCATTCCCAGAACATTGTTGACATACAGATGATGGTGGTGGCTTTACTGATGGAATGACATGATGCTGGTTGTTGCAACACTGGAGGATCAAAACCAGAGAGCAGGGTGTGGGTTTGGCTCAGAAAGTCATCTCCCACCCTGTTTTTTTTGTTTGTTTTGTTTTGTTTTTTGGGGTTTTTTTACTTTTGGCCCCTGGGTCTCAAATTGGCAATCAGCGAGCCCATGTGGGAGCCCATTGTGAAACACCTGGTGCTGTTTCACAGAGGCCCTACTGCAACTGCATGCGTTTGCACGTCCTCAGGCACAGTTCCCCTGTCTACTGGCCCACCTTTCGAGCAGCAGAGAGACAAATAACCATCATAAAGACCTTTCGGCACACGCAGAGCTTGTGTGTCTGCACTAAGGGGAGGATGGGAAGCTCGTGATCCCTTTTTCCAAATGGCAAAATTACTGTCACCAGCAAAGCTTCTGTATTGGTGTTCAGGGAATTATTATTGATGATGGCGGCCTCCGAACAGGGAAGCAGAGTGCACGGCCAAGCCAGAGCACAAAGGAACAGATTACGCTCTGATATTGTGACCCCAAAGTCATGAGTCATGCTGTCACTTTTGGTGTTATTTGTTTGCATTTTTTCGTGGTTAGGAATTGCATGATGTTTAGCATTCCCTGCTGCAACAGCTAAATGCGCAAATGGTAAATATTATGAACAATGAGTTATTGTTGGGCCGGGATTGGCTTGTTGTGTATACACGCAATTAGAAAGTATCAAAATATTCCTTTGAAAACAAAAACGCTCGGGCCTGGCCCAGATCGGAATCCACGTATATTTTCACACCATTATCAACACAGCTGGGCTGGCGTTTAATGCTCCGAGGCGTTGGGGAAGCAGAGGCTCTCCAGTTAAAGGGGTTAACGTGAAGCATATGGCATGTCCAAACACAGTGAGTTATGTAAATGCAAATAATGTAATTAATGTCTTGTTAACAATGTGGAAAATCAATGTAAAGCTACTTTTCATGCCTCTCATTTATCGCTACATGGCTCCACTGACGTCACTTTTTCTGAGCCTTTGAATTTTAGCCTGAAAAGAAATGGCCCCTAAATCACCGAAGCTGCAATTTCCCGTTGAAACGATCTCGGCACTAACAACAATAACAAACATGTTATTTTCAAATCAACTTAATTAGTGGTTATTAAAAAGTTCCTTTCACACTAATGATTGGTTTAATAATTTATGGCTTACGGGAGCGGGCTCTGCCAAGCGCGCTGTCAGGACCCAGTAATGGTTTCTTTTCTCCCTTTCTTTCCAAAGCGATTGCCTCAACTTCATCTGATCTGATGTGCACTGTGAGGAATGAAGACAATACGGAGAGTGCTGCAATATCTTTACATCATTGCCTGATGTTTTTATTCCCCCCTTTCAGGATCTGGAGGAAAGGAGAAGCTTTATGATGCAATGCTATATTGCAGTGCACTCGCATATGTGTGTGTGTGTGTGTGTGTGTGTGTGTGTGTTTGTATATTCCTGCCAAAAGAGTTCTTCTGTGAAGAAGGGGAAAGGGCAATTCAAATGTGGCCAACACATTAATACTATAACAACACATCTGAGTAGAGCAGCCTAACCCTATCCCGAAGTATAGACTCTGTGGTCTAATTGAAGTAATGAAAAAACAGTCTATCGAGAAAACAACTCATATTTTGACGTATATGTATCAGATGTGGTATTACTTGAAAAAGGAAAGAATAAATCCAAAAAAATGACTTAAGTCCTTAAAAGTCCATGCTTTTTAGAGTGTGAGGCTTATTTTCCAGTAAATAATGAAGTGAAAACTGATATTAACCTTTGTTAACTGCTAGGAATGTGTCAAAAAAGGGTTACAAAGCATTAATGAAAGGGTTCTGGCCATTTAGTACATAAAAACAGGAAAAAATGCCATTTACACACACAAAAAAAGTTTGTTTTGGTTTGTGTGTGCCTGTTTTTTTTTTCACTTGTTTGTTTTTAGAAATAGGATATACCATTCAGACTGCAGGGATATTGGGCAAAGCTGGGATTAGTTTAAGGTTAGGCTCTGGTTTAGGTCTATGTTTTATATTACAAATACAAAACATAGTAATAAGTACTTGTATGATATATGTGCAGTGTATGTCTTGATATAGAACCTAAACATGCCTGTGTGTGTGTGTGTATATGTGTGCGTGTGTTTGTGTGTGTCTGTGTATTTTTGTGTGTGTGTGTTTGTGTGTGTGTGTTCTGTTTGTGTGTAATTCTGGGTGTGTTTATTAGCAGTGCAGTGCTGAAATAGAAGGTTAGTGTTAGGTGCTCTGCAGGGGAGCGGCAGAATAAGAGTCAGGCTTTCTCTGTGAGTTGAGTGGAGACTCCATGGCCTCAGTGAGTCAGTGTGTGTGCTGTTTTTGCCCCTGAGAGCCCTTGTTTCCCCCCAAGTTTCCCCCAGGCTAGTGTATGCCCCTGGACAACTCAGAGGAACAAGCCAGGCCTGTGTGTCACGGCCACTGATGTCATCTCTCAGCAGAGATTTGAGAAGCACACGGCTGTAACTTGTATACAGGGCATGCACTGTGTGCCATGAATGGAAGCAAACATTGTGGAAGCCCCGGTGGTATGTTCGTCAGAAAAGAAAAGGAGAGATCTCAGGCTAATTGAGTGTGCAGTCGATGACACAATAAGATAAATCCATGATTAACTGTGTTTTGCTAAGATTAGGGGAGGAAAGAAGGCAGCACAGACAAGGCAAGCAGAAAACAAGCAAGAAATTCAGCTTTAAAGGAGAAAAACACAGTTCAGTAGTGGAGCAGAGGACCTATTTAGTTAAAACAGGCATGATGGTAGTGGAAGAAAAGAGCCCTAAAATGTGGAGCATGTGATTAAATGGTACAGCAGATTCACTGTGGAAATGTGTCGAATGTTTCAGTATTTCATCATCAGTGCTGAAACTGCCGACTGAATTACTTGTGGTTTATTAACTGCATTACCTCAGTCTTGACTTGCAGCTCCATTGTTAAGTCATACTGCATCCTAAACCATATCCACATGTCTAAATAAAGTCCTGGTTGTGGTTTCAGAGGTGTGAGATGATTTTGATGAAGTTTACCATAACATGTGTTTGACCCAGGGGCGTAGCACACTGGAGGGTGGTGGGGATTTAATACCCCCACTTTTGCTAAAATGTGATTCCACCCCCCCACTTTTGTCAGATTATATTGTATTTAATTGATTAAATTGTATATAGAATTTGGCATCCCTATCTCAGAACCCCCCATTTTTGGAAAGCTTGATACCACCTGGTTTGACCCCTCGTGTTTGTTAGTCCTTTAGCTCCACTGCTAAACCAAAGAAGCACAACCCGGACACTGAACACGTCTTGGCTGGTCGTCTACATCTTATGTGAATGAGAAATAAAGAAAATTAGATTTTTCTTGTTTTACACTTTAATAGATGGCTAGTATGCTGAGAGTTCAAGGGGTCAGTATGTCTTTGTTGACCAGAGTAAATGAGAGACACAAAAATCAAATGTTACTTCTCTGTCAGAGGACAAGCACAGCACCATGGTGAAACGGCTCATATGATCTGTCTCCTGTATCAGAGAGAGTGTGCATTCACGTCCTGGCATGATTGCTTAAATGTTTTCTCTCACTTTCTATTTTTTTCACCCTTTTTACTTTTTGTCTCTCTCCTTTTCATCACCCCACCCAGCATGATCTTAAGCTGCTTCAGGAAGGCATGCATGCCTCATTGCAAACTCACATTTCACTCCCCCATCTCAGCACATGGGGCTTAAAACATAAGGGAGTCCTGCTGGAGATAACGCCACTTTTGCACATCTCTCTCTCCTACACTCTCTCTCTTCTCTCTCTCTCTCTCTCTCTCATCTCCGCCCTCACCTGCACGCTATTCGAACCTCTCTCATGCATCTCATTATATCACACCTTATGTTGCAAATAAAAACACCGCTGAAGCATCACAATCCCCTTCACCACCCCTCGAACCCCCGCAGAAAGAATGTATTCTGGCTCTGGGTATAAGGCCTTTACACTAATGTGCTGTGAATAGCTGAATAAGAGCGTCACACACTGAAAGCGGATTTGTCCTAAGGCTACACTTGCCCTGCTCTGCCAACAGAGTGAGCAAAACCTTTTTATTATTTTATTTTATAAGAAATAAAAGCATCACTGGTCTGTGTCAAATGGAAGCACCATCTTGATCAAGCTAAAAGAAAGAAGAGAAATACATGAAGATATAACACGACAGAAGCAGTGTGCAGAAAGAGCACACCTGGCATGGAGATCCACACACACACACACACACACACACACACACACACACACACACACACACACACACACACACACATGCACAAACGACTGCCCTGCTGAAGATGAATATATTCTGAAAGCCAGTATTTTTAATTACCCCTCTCTAAGCACACACATCAAATTCCCTGGAACTATACTTCTGCTGGGTAATTTGTTCTCATCCCTGCTGCATAAAATCCTGTAGAAACTGTCTTGGGTGGTGTCAGAGAGTTCAGTAAGCTTTTTTCCCCTCCCTTCTAGCTAATTTCCCTGAAGTTCAGCAATGCCGTCGGAAGAGTTTCGGTGTTTTATTTCTGCCCTGAAACCAAAGATCTGATGCAGTCAGCATCGTGTGAGAAAACAAATCTCCCTGACTCTTGTATGTTTTCCCTTGTCTTTCCTTTTTCTTTCCTTTTTTTCAACCTTACTGTTTGGAAATACAGGCCATTTGGAACGATATGGAAACATCAGAGGCATGGTAATGGGGGGGCGAAGGGTCACCAGATTGCAGAGGATGTAACCTGCGCTTATCGCGGGGTGGCCGCCACTCAAGCCGCTGCAGAAGAACTTACTCAACTGAGTTAACAAAGTTGGAAAGTGTGGCTATTGTGGTCAGGCATTTCATGTTTGGTTAGATTTAAATGATCTCCAACATGTTAAATTCATCATAGTTAAAATGAAAAGTAAGACACAGCAAGAACGTGCAGTCACTTTTTCCATTCTCTCAGTCCTACTGAGCTCAGTTTGAGCAAGCAAGAGGCATGTTGTGTTGAGAATGAGGGAGAGAGAGAGAAAGAGAGGGAGAAAGAAAGAAAGTGAGAGAGACAGAGGGAGAGAGAGGGAGAGAGAGACAGAGGGTGAGAGAGAGAGAGACAGAGGGTGAGAGAGAGAGAGAGAGAGAGAGAGTACAGTCTGGCCTTATGGGGTTACTGTAAAAATGTCTCCTGGCTGTAGGGAAGGGGCAGTGATGGTGCTAGATCAGTACACTTTCTCTACTTACATCTTCTACAGTTTCAGTCTAGCTGGCTGTTGACACAAGAAAATTCACCTACTGTCCAAAACAGAAGGATTTTGTAAAATAATACACTGTATCTGGTAACTACTCTTTTTCTTTCTGTCTCTCTCTGTTTCACTCTCCTCCCTTGCTCTCACTGCTGTTTGGTCTCTTCTCCTCCTCCTGACCTCCCTTTCCCCTTTCTCTTCATCCTGTCCGCACTCCTTGGCCCAGTGTCCTTGCTGCATGCCTCTAATGCTTGCCGCATGTGGTTTTATATGGCCTTATTAGAATTTATATCTAACAAGTGTTTCCCTGCGATATGATTCATCTCCTGCTGCACGCTGGATATGTGGCCTAATGCAGCTGGAATGGGCCGGGAATCTCCATGGCGAAGGGAACCTCAGGTAATATGCCAGCTCCATCCGTTAAAAAGCAGACAAATAAAAAGAGGCTGTTAAAACGGGACTGTAATGTTACGCTTAGTAATAACACTAGCTGGTAGCATCCTGGGTGAGGCACTCATACTTTCCACAGCAGGCGGTAAGAGAGGGAGCCTACTGTGGGTGTTTCTGTGAGAGAATGAGAGAGAGTGACGGAGAGAGAGATACCACATATACTACATATAATACAATGAAACCAATAAAACTATTAGGCAGAGAGAAAGCTTGAGAGAGGGAGAGGGAGAGGGAGAGGGAGAGAGAGAGAGAGAGAGAGAGAGAGAGAGAGAGAGAGAAAGAAAGTAAAGGAAGTGATACGAATAGATCAAATAACCTCAAAAAGCATAGAGCAGCTTTAGTCCTTTCCTGATCTCCTTAATCTCTGTACTGAGCACACGGTGGTTAATGTTACCCAGCTGTCAAAAATATCTGACACATGGAGGTGTGACACACACACCGACAAACACACACACACACACACACACACGCACACACACAAGACGCCTCCGATAATGCCTGAGCATGGACTCCCAAACACTAGTCATTTTGTCAAATTATCCTTGAAAGTGCATGACATTAAAAACACGAAAACACATCTGCTGAGCCATTAGCGCATCTCATTGATGTGCATAGCTGTCAGAGGCCTCTAGGCATGTCCGAACACATTTCCACAGCCGATTATAAGATCATTTGTCCATATTTCATGCAAAAATAAAGGAACAACACCAAACCGTGGATATAATGTTCTCCTGCGACATCCCACAGTAGAAAGGGAACACTCTGTCCAGGATTACGTGGGGCTGGGTGATCAGGTAGCACCTATAGCCGGGGGTTATCTCTCTGCATGTATATGTGAGTGTGTGTTGGGGTTGTTGTGTGGAAGCACAGCAGGTGCCTGCACGTCGGCTAGCACATTAAGGAGAGGCGACAGCCTCTGATCTGGTGCATAGATAGACTTCACACGCTACATCGGCCTGATCTTCTTTCAGTTGTCACGCAGGACACCCTCTCTCCTTCGCTCTGTCTTCTATCCCTCTCTCATCTCTTTGTAGCCCTGTCTTTTGGAGAGGACACTGGCGCCAGGGCTGGGTGACCGACTCAGCTTTTTGTCTCTAACTTGATGTTTTCTGTTGATCTGAGACCAAGTTAGAGGTTTCTGATTACAGTGGTCAAGGTTGGAATTCAAATGGGGGCTGGGATGGATGTGTGTGTGTGTGTGTGTGTGTGTGTGTGTGTGTGTGGGTGGGTGTTGGTTTGTGGGGTGTGGGGGGTGGGAGAGTTGTGTAAATTCAAATAAGCGCAAATTGACCTCCTACCAACACCAGCTGATTAAGAGCAAACAGAGAGAAAGTCCAGAATGCTTACCAAAGTTGAAATGTTTTTTTAAATAAAATATCCATTATTGTTGCAGGTCATGGTTTTGTACCTTCCATAGCTTTGTTATGACCTTAGCTTACTCTTTCACCTTCAAGGTAAAGTGCACAGTGAATGCAACACTCCTATTACATAGTTCTGAGAGAGAGAGAGAGAGAGAGAGAGAAAGAGAGAGAGAGAGAGAGAGAGAGAGAGAGACATTCCTTTGGACGTCCTGCGAACTCACATACACACTTTGTCCTTTGCCGAGTCTAACATTTAACAAATTATTTTAAAGAACATTTCAGAGTAAGAAAATGTCTTCATTGCTGTCGTGAATGAAAAGCAATTCAAACTCAACTCCAAGAACAGACTAAAAGAGTGAGCCTAAGATATAAGGGCAGGTAACGTCTATCACTATAATACTATATCCCCCACAGTAATAGGCCCAAGCAGTGGTTTGTTTCCATTACCCCATTAGTCTTCTGCTTAGGTCAGACAGTATGATTTGAAATACGTGACTGTACACACTAGTATTGGCAAACAGTCTTTATGTGCAGATGTATTCTCAAACTGTGGATGGGAACAACACAGCCGGTTGCAGAGTTTCTGTCCCTATGCCAGAGAGCAGGAGCAGTTAATCCTTGACCCGACACACTCCAAAACCAAATGACTTCAAAAATCATTTACGACCTCCAGATTTGTCCATGTGGCTGAGTGTTCGCATTTCGACATTTAAATGCTGCAGCCTCAACCTCGTTTCAAGTAGAAGTGAATAAGGCAGGCCAGGGGTGAGGAGTCACTTCAGGAGTCAGCATCAAATCACTGTACACCACCAAATGCACTATTTTCTTCATGTGTTTACAGTAGTGAAATAAAATGAAACCATATATTGTCCAGTTCAAGGTATTACTCTGATTAACATACCAGGGTTTGCTTGCATCCTCTTTGTCTGCTGGCTGTGTTATGGTGTTGACCTCCATGTTGTGGGAGGATAAATAAGCAGACAGATTTCCAACATGGATATACAGTTGGTGGTTTTCTGTAGAGATGTCCTAAAGATGTTTCACTCATAGTTTGCTTGGTTGCTTTTTTCTGCCATGTGTATGCACCCCCTGCCCTTTCATGATTTTCGGATTTCCCAACTGATGGTTTAGATCTGGCGCCGAGCTGATTCAAAATGTGTACAGCAGGATAACAATCCAGCAAACACATCTATGCTGGGTTTTAGATGTCTCTATTGTTTGCACTAGTGTTTCTATTGAGGTTTTTTTGACAAACTTCCCGTTTTTCTACAGCAAAGAGCCAAAAATATAAACACAAACACAAAAGGGCTTTTCAAATCACTTGACTTAACTTTGAGTAGATTGTGGAATGGTTGTAGATAAAAAAGTAACATGTGTCCCATCTAATCCCACACTATTGATATCATATTATAATTGCAAGCTAGAGTACAACGTGGCATCATGCAACAAACAGGTGAGCTGAATGCAATTAAACTAAAAGTTTAAACACACTGCATCCCCATACACATACTAACATCATGTCATTCCGTTTATTTATGTAATTTATTACTACTATTTTGTGGTAATGTTTGCACAATACATACTGTTGCATCATAATTTGCACTATATGTATTAGTTTTATTACCTAACTCATGCATGAAATTAATATTATCTGTTAACAATACTGTGTGTTCTTCTGCATAATATATGTAAATAAATATGCCCACAAGGTCTATCTCTGCCTGTTGGTACACTTTGCTTAGATGTTTTTACAATCATATTGCTGAACATGGAAGCTACGTTAGCAGAGGAGATGGCTTCGTTTGACATTGCACTGAACTAGTGTTGTTTTTGGCGGCCCGTTTCATTTCAGTTTTAGTCTAGCCTTTGCGTCAAGCTGACAGTTTAGTTTCTATTAGTCTTAGTCATGTCTATTCTCTTTTAGTCTAGTCTAGTTTCAGTCGACTAAAAGTATGAGCATTTTAGTGTTATTTTAGTCAGAAATATGCATGACCATGCAATAACCAGCTAATTATTAAGTCAGCTAATGCCAGCTAAACAAGCATGTTTTTTCATTTCATTAAACCTTTTAAATTTATATATCAGCATTTATATTGTAAATATGTGCTAACAGATACAACAGGAAGGTTT